>JABUQX010020300.1:0-27324 GCA_015478945.1 Trachelipus rathkii
CCGATCCCAGTTTGCTTTGACTATAGTATTAGATTGTGGGTACATTCAATTATAAGCATATCTGATTATATCCGTTAGATATAAGAAAATATACAAACATTTGAATGCAAGAAAATGCAAATGTTATATAAAAATATTAGAGAGATATCGCACACAAATTGGTATGAGAATGTCACTTGACGATTAATCGTGTGGAATTATTGGTGAAAAGATTAAGTCCATGCGTGAATATCATGATCCATATAGCCAAAACTGCGCGTCTTCATGTCGAAGAGAAGCTCTGACACTTTGATGAGAGACAAACCTATGGAAACCTTGAAAAAGAACTTGTTGCGAATCTGGTTTGATATAGATTTAATGTTCTATAGCCACCACATGGGCGTCACTCACCTGGAGTAATTTTGAAACGAGATGAAGTGGTGACGACCAGGATTGAGAAAGTTGAAGGATATGAGTTCAGTTTTTGCAATTGTAAATTCTTCACTTGTAAAAAAAATGGGAGATGGTACTGAATTATTCAGAATTCGAAGAGGAGTCTGAAGGTTCGTAGTGGAATTCAAAATTAGTTTCAGACCATAATCCAAAATTAATTGAGAATGATAAAAGAGATCCGTATCGATAATGTTCGTTTGCGGTTCGTTTGAGTCATCTTCTTGGAGTGTTCTGATTTGGATTTTTTAGTATTATTGTTGTTTTTTTCTTCATTTTGGTTGTTTTCTTTTGGAGACGAACTTTTCTTGGTGAGAATGAAGGAGTTAGTAAGGTAGAGTGTAAGTATCCAATTCTTCGTTGTTTGACATCGTAATAAGTAGTTACTGATGAAATGCTGATGTGTTATCGGAAGGCGCTGGGTGTTTTACTTCCGGGGTTAAAAATATATATTGGCCAATAAAATATGTTCTTTAGATGTAGTATTTTTTTGGTTTCCTGATGTAGGCCTCTATATGAGTTGGATAATGATTTAAAAGTAAAAAATAAATGATGATTTATTCAATAAAATCTAAATAACAACAGTCTCCCCTTTATTGAGATTCTCTCTTTTATCTTCTAAAGTTTCGATGAACAGTCAGTCACAAACTTTTCCTGTGTTTTCCTCATTTGCAAGTTTATTCTTTTTGAAATGCTTGTAAATTGAGATGAGTCGATTCTACTGTTGCGAACTTATACTGAAGTTTACCTCACTTGCCTGAAAGTTTGGTTTTCTTGTAATTCGGATTTCTTTCTTCATAAGAGCAACCAAGTTAAAAGTGAGTCCGGCTGAGTATGAGAAGAGAGTGGGAGAGAAGATGGAAGAGAATGCTCGACAAGGCAGCGGGGGAGCCTTTTATACAATTTTCTTCGTACTTATGTCAAAATTTTGCTTACTCAAATCTTGACCTAAGTACGAACATAAATTTTAATTTTTACGAATAATTATGCTTTGGGATGCTACAGATCTATTATTACTAATCTTTGCAAAGTCATCAATATCTAAAAAATATATATATATAATATATATATATCATATATATTATATATATGATAATTTTTGTTAAAGGACAATATAATGAGAAGGTAAAAAATAAACTGCCTTCGCTGGATTGAACTTCCACCCCTGATGCGAATGATGAGGACAATATAACCGATGCTTCTGAGCTATCCTCCACGCCCATAAAAGTTGGGTTCAAGAACAGTTTTAAAGCAACCGAGATCTCCCGTCAAGGCGACCATTTGGTAAATAAACTAGTACATGAAAACTAGTTAAATAATGATGACAAGGGCAATAAATCTTCCTATTTTATCAATAAAGTCTATGGCATTTTTTATATGAGTTGATGAGATAGTGCCTATCAAGGGAGAAAGAAAGGAGGCTAGCCACTTATTTAACTTGGAAAAAACATCATTTCTGGACGATATAATGGTTCTAAGTGGGACACCATCCTTGTGCAGTTTAGGAATACCATACATATATGGTAATGATGGATTGGAGACTGATATTTTTTCAAAGATGTCATTTGGAATCAGGGGTTTAAACATACCTATTAAATGAATATAATTGCGAGTTAGAAGGGTCGGAGTTAAGTTTTTCTTAAGTATTTTCATCACTCAACAAAATGTTAATTTTATTTTTATAATCCTCATAATTTAGAATGACAATGCCGGCTCCTTTATCTGCTTTGCGAATAATAATATTTTTGTTTCTTTTTAATGAGATAGCATTTGTAAAATCTAAATCAATTATTATCTTTTTTCATTTCAACTAAATCTAATTTTAATATTTCCGAAGGATTCTTTAATTTTGATCTAATAACAAGAAATTTCATATCATAAAAATTAAATATTTATCATCAAATAATTTATTGCGAAGTAATTTTTGGTTGGAATCTGTTAATTTTACTTTCATTTTTTATATTTCAAATTTTAATTTTATTTATTTTGTTAAAATTGATTTTATTTCCATTGTAAGTTCTGAGGAGGAGACATTGTACTTTAGTCTCGAAACGTAAACTACTGTTTAATTTTTTATTATTTTTATTTCCCTGTTTAGTTCTTAAGTGGTTTTAAATTGTTTCTTTACATTTTAAGAGTTTGAGCTGTTTTAAAACTCTAAAGATTTTTGCATATTACAAACCACGATGCCTTGTAACTTATCCCTTCTTAATATTTTTAACCTTTTTCCTTTTAGTAAACTTCATTTTAACTTATATGAAAGGAAGAAACAGATGGCGACCAGGAGAAAATTGTCAGTTGCTTTTTTACAAGACTGTTTAAAAGAGAAAGTTATACCCAAGTCTTTTTATATTAAAGGATATGTTAATTTTAACTATGAGCCCTTTCCAAAATATTCTATTTTAATTAAGAATCGCATATCAACCATCAAGAAAGAATGTAATCATCTTTTCTCAATATGCAGATTTCACTATAATTTACTTCGTGTAAGTTTACCAAATGATGTCTTCATTAGAGAATTTTTTTAATAAATCAAGATCTAAGAAGGTTTAATTTTAACCAGGGATGGCAATTTTGGTGATTTTTTTGATTTTTTTTAAAAAAATCAATGTGATTTTTTTTATTTTTTTTATTTTTTTCTATTTTTCAGATTCGTAACGTCACGCGATATATAATTTGTAACTGGCAAATTATATTTCACGTGACGTTACGAATCCAAAAAATCAAAAATATCAAAAAAATCAAAAAATCAAATTGATTTTTTTTTAAAAAATCAAAAAAATCACCAAAATTGCCATCCCTGATTTTAACATTTACAACAGAAATTGTTTCAATTATGTTTGGATTCACCTTGGACAAAGTTTACCAATGACTCAATTATTACCAATATCTCTGATTAATTATCAATTGAGTGTTTTTGAAGCTCAGATACTTAGTTTTGGACTTTTTCAGTGGACACTTCACCTCTTAGTCAACTTAAATTATTATCTTCTTTTAGTTTCCACAAGAATTTATTACCCCTCATTGTTAAAAAACTTAACAATTGTTGTTCCTCCTTTCCAAGAAGATTTAAAAATGCTATCTCCTCATTAATTAAAAAGAAACAAAAGTAATATTATTCGCAAAGCAGATAAAGGAGCCGGCGTTGTCATTCTAAATTATGAAGGATTATAAAAATAAATTAACATTTTGTTGAGTGATGAAAATACTTAAGAAAAACTTAACTCAGACCTTTCAACTCGCAATTAATATTCATTTAATAGGTTATGTTTAAGACCCTTAGAATTCCAAAATGACATCCTTTAAAATAATATCAGTCTCCAATCATCATTACGCATATATGTATGGTATTCCCTAAACTGCACAAAGGATGGTGTCCGCACTTAGACCATTATATCGGCCAGAAATGAATGTTTTTCCACAATTTAAATAAGTGGCTAGCCCCGTCTTTCCTTTCTTCCCCTTGATACAGGCCACCATAATCATTCACTCATACTAAAAAATGACCATGAGACTATTAATTGATATACAAAATAAGATTTAATCCTTAATAATTGCTTAACTAGTTTTGATGTTACTAGTTTGTTACAAATGTTCCAATTCCCCATCTTTTGGAATTTTTTATCAGAATTTTTTGTTACCTAACATATTCCTATTCCGATTCCAATTTTATTAAAATTGTCTACGTATGTTTGTAAGTCTCAAAATGATTATTACCTTTAGCAATAAACTTTTATCGACAGATATTTCAGTGCAAAGTATGGGGCAGTAATGTATGCCAAGTATGGTTCTGAGTCCCGATCATCGGCCAATACTTTAATATGGACATATCTGTTGAAATCCTGACTTCTCCACAAGCTCCATCTCTTTTCTCAAGTTTCTGTTCTCTAATGGAAGAGAATGTTGCGAATGCATTACTGTTGTCCCTACAATCCTTTTCACAATTAATGATCTTCTTTTCACAAAATAAATAATTTAACCCTCTATCATCAAAATTTACCTTACGAAAACACAAAGTTGTGGATGCATTCCCTTTTTTTGGACATTCTAATTATTCAAACAGGAAATTCTTTATCTTTTAAAGTGGTACGCAGCCAGACACCATAACTAAATCCCATTGCTCCATTTATTTTTCATTCTTTATCCTCTTCAACCTTAAAAATACTTGTTATTTTTTAAACATGTTTTTGAGATCGTATTCAAATTATTGTTGATCCTCCATATTTTGAAACCAAAGAATTGATTTTAATCTTTCGTTTACATTTAGAAATTAGCCTATCCACAATTTCTTATCTCCAAATAAGAGAAAGTACACAACAGGCTAATTCTAAGCTTTTGTGGGATTTAAGAGGAACAAAATGCCCCTTTTCTAAATGAACATTTAAAGTCCATCCCATTCTCACCGTCAATTACTTACATTAAATTTATGCTTAAACACTTATTTGACATCACTATGGTATTCAGTTTTCCGGATACTTTATCACAAATTTTGAATCATAAATAATACCACTACAATATGAAAAGACTGGGGCGTTTACCAAATTATTGTGATTTGTGTTAATTCATATTTTCTGGTGAAACGTTAAAAGACCCTGAGTTCCGAAGGTAGAACAACATAGGGGTGAGGTTAGAAGAGGAAATGACAAAAATACAATTTTATTTTCTGTATTTATTAACAGAATGAATATTGGGAAGGTGCAAATTCTTTTTTTTTAAACATCAGAGGATAAAAATCTAAATCAATTATTAGAAATACTTTTTTCATTTAATAAAACATATAATTTATTTAATATCTTCGCAACAGGATCTTCTTAATTTGATAGAAAATCTGTGACAACCAAGTAAAAATTAATATAATGTTCGACAAAATCATATAAGTTAATATTTTATTTTATATTTTATCATAAATTTTATAAATCTATAATTGGTGTACATAACTTTGTTTTAAAACACATTAAATTTTTAATATACCACAAAAACTAAGATTGGTACAAGGTTCTGAGGAGGAGACATTGTAATCTTTTAGTCTCGGAAACGTAAACTACCTGGTTCAACATTTTTTTTTGATATTCCCCTATTGTCCCCTTATAGTTCTAAGATGGTTTTAAATTTTCTTCACGGTCCAGCTCTATGGGAATGGGATTCAAACTTGAAATATCATAATACTATATATATATTATATATATTATATCATATAATATATATATCATATAATATAGTACTATATATATATATAATATAATATATATAATATACTAAGATAATATATATATATATACTTATATATATAATTAAGAACTTTTTACTTTATTTCGTAAAGCTGACTATTCATTTTAATGGAAATTATAACCATTGGCAATATACCAAAGACCGTTGCAAATTTATTTGTTTCACACAAAAAACATTTGGTAGAAAAAATGACATTTAAAACTATTTACAGATATACAAATTAGCTTTCGCCCAGTACAACAAAGGGCTTCTTTCAATTTTGACAGACTTTAATAAAAGGACTAAATAAAATTTTAAAAAAGACAAATAATGTAGGAGATCTCTGAGTTGGTTGTTCAATTATCCTTCTCTTTCTTGATATTTCCCTTCTAAGACATGCCTGATGAAAAGCAGAAAAGAATTTTGAATTTTGTCCAATTTGAAGGTCTAACACTTGTATCTTGTTTTGAAATTATCTAGATTATAAATAAAAAATATATCCATATAAATTTTTTTTTTCTTAGTTTGTTTAACCCTGATGCAAAACCTTAATTGGGCAAGCCTCATCTTATGTTCGATTTTATGAATTGTTAACTGAACGATCGGAAATGGTTAAAGCTGAGTTTTTAGAATCCTTAAATAAATCTTTGAGTATGTTGATTACTATCTTCCTGGTAAAATCAGTTGTTTCGCCAATATAGATGCTAGCCTATTGATGCATTTGAATTTTATGACGTGCTAACAGACGATTAGTTGATTTAGGGGGTCTGAAAATTCTTTTTAGAGGAATATTATTGTTTTTTGTGAAGCAAATATTGTTGGGAATATGCTTTTTAATATTGAAATTTAAATTAAATGGGATAGAAAGATAAGTTAGGTTATTTTTAGGGGAAGGAGGGAGACTATTATAAAATATTTTCTTCGCTTTGTGATAGGCTAAATTAATAACATAAGGAGGGTAATTTAATTTGGAAAACGTGGAGGAAAGGAATTTAGTTTCTGTGGAAAGATTCGGGGGGGGAGCAGATATTAACTGATTTGTAAACAATATCCTTCCGTTCATTCCAATAATAAATCTTATATGACCAATCTGGCACAATTTTATGGATTGCCCAAAATTCATAAACTTAATCACCCCATTGTCCAATCACCTCAAATACTAATTGTGTTACATTCTAAATTAACATCCTTGGATTTCGAGACAAATAAACCCCTTAAATCAGGAAAAATTTCATAATTTTCAAATCTTTCTAATACCAGTGGACTTTTAATCAACCCGCACTCGATCATTACAAACCACTTACCCATCAATATTTGAGTTTCGATTGTATCTTGTGTTTACATTCTGTTTCCCGTCCAGTTTACTCTTTACCTATTGGAGAGATTCATTTCAGAAACTAATTTCACTTTAAACCTAACCCCTTTCGATTTATTAAAAAACTCATCATTTCTTTCTTTGGCACAACATAGTTACTTTACTTTCGATAAATAATTTATTTTTCAAACAAACTTAAGGACTGGCCATGGGATCTCCTCTTTCCCCTATTTTTTTTAGTATATCTTCTTTTATGGAATTATAGGAATTTTATTTTTATCACCAGTCATCCCCTTCTTCTTAACTCTACATGGCTTATAGGTATGTAGATGATATTTTTTTTCAGCTTCCGAAACACATATCAAATATCAATGACATTTTACAGTTTAATTAATAATATCCATGCCTTACATCTCTTTTACTCATGAGCTTTCTCATAATTTTTCTATACCCTTTCTCGACATCGATTAGTTTCTGGAAAAAAAACTCTCCACCTTACTTTACTCTGTCTACAGAAAGCACAACTTCTTCTTCACCTCTTCTTCTCTTACATACATTCGGTTTATCCCTTACACATTCTTCAAACCCAAACTTTGCTACCTTTCCATCTTTATATTACGAGCCTATTAATACTGGCTCCCCCCCGAATCCTTTCCAATCAGAAACTAAATGTTCCTTTCTCCAACGTTTTCCAAATAATTACCCTCCCTTAATGTTATTAATTTAGCCTATCACAAAGCGAAGAATTTTTTTTATAATAGTCACCCTCCTCCCCCTAAAAATAACCTAACTTATCTTCCAATCCCATTCAATTTAAAATTTAATATTACGAAACATATTCCCAACAATATTTGCTTCACAAAAAACAATACTATTCCTCTAAAAAGAATTTTCAGACCCCCTAAATCAACTAATCATCTGTCCCAATGTATTTATAAAATTTCATTGCCATCAAAGTGCTCTAGCATCCTTATATTGGCGAAACAAACTGATTTTTTTACCAAGGAGATTAATATTCAACATACTCAACGATTTATTAAAAGGATTCTAAAAAACTCTGCTTTACATTTCCCAACGTTCGGTTAACAATCATAAAATCAATATAAATGAGGCTTCCCCATTAAGGTTTTGCAATCAGGTTAAAAAAAGAAAGAATTATGGAGAGTCCTGTTTTTTATAATCTACGATAATTTCAACAAAGATACCAAGGAACCTTCAAATTGGAACTAAAATTAAAATTCTTTCAGCATTTCTTGTGCCGTTCTAAGGAATAGTCAAGAAGGTGGAATCCATATTGAACAACCAACTTCGAGATCTCGCTACATTATTTGTCTTTTTTAAAATTTTATATTTTAAGTTCCTTATAAACGTCAAATTCTGGAAAGAAGCCCCTTTGTTCGTACTGGGCGAAAAGCTAATTTTATATAATCTGGTAAATAGTTTTGAAATGTCATTTTTTACCAAATGTTTTTGTGTGAAATAAAAAAATTAATTTTAAGTTTTTTTATATTGCCAAGGTGGTAATATTCCATATATATACTATATATATATATATATATAAATAATACTATATATTATATATATAATCATATATATATATTATATATATATATATATATATATATATAATGGGGTCAGCATCGTTCCGAAACGCTCAATGCACTGTAACTAAAAAACTAATAACGCTACAGGAAAAATAAATAACCATTTTTTAATCAGGAGACTATGTTTATCGCTAAAATTAAAAAATAACGCTTTTTGACAAAAATTTAAAATTGTTCGGGGGCTTGGAAAAACTGTAGTGATACGAAAAACCATGGTTTGCATCCTTTCATAGGAACTCTAAGCACGTTCGGAGGAGCGTCAAAGTTTGCCAAATATCGAGTTTTTTTAACTTTAAAGATACCTTACTAAGGAGTAAAGCTACAAAAGATGGAGAGTCGGGGTTTTCTCGGCCTATATCGGGGGACGACGGGGGGGAACTTCGCCCCCCTCTGTCCTCCGTCGGCTCGAACCCCCATAAAAGAATAAAAAAAAATTAACATTTTCTCCAGACCAAAATAATAAGAAAAAAAACAATAATATTGGTAACTCTTGCTCTCGAGAAGTAATGCAGGGATTCAAGGTCTATCCTGAGAACGCGTACGCTGCCAGACCTTAAGATACTAATATTTAAGGTGTTATTAATAAATAATTAGAATAAAACATTTTTTTCAAGTTTCAATCGATTGAATTGCTTGCTGAAAATCAAAAAATGCTTATTTTATTTACCTTAATTTTCCTAGTTTTTTTAGTTACATGCATATTGCTTTCGGGATGCTGGCATATATATATATATATATATATATATTATATATATATATATAAATAATATATATATATATTATAGATAATATCTTTATACATATATAATATATATATAAAAATATATATTGAGTGGGTTCGAACCGGTTTCTTTGACAAAATCAATCCTTAAGAAGTAAAATTTATCAATAGGATAAATATGATTAAAAATGTTATCTAATCTTAGAGTTGTTACTGTATTACCGTAGAGTTGTGACTGTATTACTAGTCAAAATATTTCTTTATACATTTCTTATCTATTTTAACTGACATTTTATATTATCTTTATTGAGCATATAAAGGTCATCCAACTTTATGGTTGCAAGTGAATTCATCATAAAAATCATTGTAGGATACAGAGTTGTAATTGACTACCCAAACAATTGCAACTCTTTATATCATATATATATATATATCGATAAAATGATCTGCTCCTCCTGAAGTAAAATATACATAAATGATATTGGAAATTAATTAATATATCATATTATCAGTCTTTGATTTATGGACATTCCCTAAGCTTAAAGCATAACAACTTATATATATATATACATCATATCTATATTATACTCTTACTGATTATATCAATTACTTATTATATATTATATATATATGCTATGATATATTTTATCATATTACTTATACTTTTTATTCTTATTTAATTTATTGTATTCTTTATCATTTTGTACTTCCTTTTCATTATATCTTAATCCATTATTATCTTTTAAATTCTTATCATTTTGTTTTTACTTCATATTTTATTATTATACAATTCTTTATATTTATAAGTTTCTTCTATTATTTTCCTACTACTTTATCTATTTGAGTGCACTACACTTTAGCGCAACTTTGGTAATGTAGCAGAAAATCGAATGGGATATCCCAACATATTCACTAGCAAGATATCGCGCACCAACAGCTGTCCAAAGCTTTCTAGTTGAAATTCATGCTACTTTTGCATAATCTGTTGTTCGTCCATCAACACGTCACACATCTATATTTATCCCACACTTCGCAAAACACAGATACTTTAGGCTTCATACTTGTCAAGAAGCTATCCAACACTTCGAATAACGATTGTCAATAGTCCCAAGTGAATTTATAACTAACACGCCTCAATTTTATTACAAAAACAGTTAACACACAAACCAAACAGATCAAACATTTTCTGTTTTTTCATAGCAACAGCATGATTGTTTCGGATGAGAGGATCACAACAAATGCCGGGCGGTCAGGGGGCATCCCTCACAAACGCTCTTAATATCTCTGCAACCCAAACAAACACATACCAGTAACTCAACGAGCGCGTGGCAATCGCGAAACGCATGTTGATTATTTTTTTACTCCCGTTGGACGTTTAAAGAAATAAAAACCGCTCAGGCCTATATTGGGGGATACAATCCACTCAGACTCTAATTATAGCAGCCTCGATAATCGCAAACAATGGGGCTGAAGGGCAAACGGGCGGCGGGATGCTATACAAAACAGTGAATAAATTATATAATAAATTAATTATGAATATCGTCAGTTATTAATAGCTAAAACTCCCCACGAAAATCACTCACAGATTATTAATATAGAAATATACTGGAGCTAATGCTCGGTCGGCAGAGGCATGCTACAATTCCGCCACTAGGAAGAGCCTCGCGACTCAACGCGGTTTGCTTCTCTAGATCTGATTTTGAGTCAATACTTTTTTAATGATGCAATCTTCACGGAAATTAATATATATTCGGTATGAAGAGATGACAGTAGCATTAAAAGTATTAAATGTAGTTTAATTAACTGATTAAGGGATTATTGTTAAGATATAATATTATAATTATTTTTGGCTGAATCTGCACCATTAAATGGGGTGGTTAAAATTTTAAAGAAAAAGAAACACATATGAGAACTAATTATATAATAAGGTTTCAATCGCCTACGTTGCCTAGGCTCAGAGAATTAAGGAACAATTTTTTTTTGACCTTCGGAGAAGTCAACATAATTTCCAACACCTGATCGCTAACTGAATTATAAAAAAGGCAATACGAGTAGAAATTGTGACGTGGGGCATCTTAAAGTCTAGTCTTCGACAAGAAAGTCATCTCCGTTCGTATATATATATATTATATACTATATATAAATATAATATATATATAGTATATATATAAATATATACTATATTATATATATATATCATATTATATATATATCTATGACTTTTTAAATTTTTTTTTTGGGCGTCACCTGAAAGGCAGTAGGGCGTTGCCGCTACTCTGCCTACCACCCCAAAAGCCAGGCCATCGATATAATATATGATATATATATTATATAATATATTATATAATATATATATATATGTATGAGTATATAGATATTATATTTATAATATGTATATATATAATATATATATATATATATTATATTATATATATATAATAATCATATATTCATATTATATATATATATTATTATATAATCTATACTATATATATATTATATATATATTATTATAAATAAATAAATCATGATAATATATGATAATATAATATCAATATATATACTATATACTATAATATATAATACTATATATCATATATTAATTTATCATATATATATATATATATATTATATTATATAATTATATATATAATATATACTATATATATATAGTATTACTATATATAGTATACTATATATATATCATAATAATATATAATATATATATATAGTGCGCGTTTTTTATTGAAACGTATGGTGCGCTGGTTTTGAGGTGTTTTTTCTTCTGTGCGCTAAGTTTTCTGTTCTCGTCTATAATAATCGGCTTATCTTCTTTCTGGGCACCATTCTACATCCCGTTCAATTTGGTATCTCGAACAAAAAGAGAATGACAATATTGACCATTTGAGGCTTTGAAATACACGATTGTTTTGAGTTGGATAACGCATTAAAGAGAAGAGCCTTTTTTTTTTTTTTCTTTGTAAATCGATTTTTCGTGAGGCGGGGGCGGCGTCGTTAGCGGAATAATTCTAGTATAAGAATTCTTTGTATCGAGATCCCTTCCCAGTTTTGTTTATTTTCAAAATGTTAAATGATAACATAGCGGAGAATGTGCTCATAACTTTCTTGATTATAGACGAGTAACCCTAATTTTAAAATTGCTGTAGATACTGTGGAAACGGTTTTTATATTGCGTAATATATTAACGTGAAGGAGGTTATATTTCATCGAAGTCCTTCTCGTTCGTGTTTATTACTTAACTTTGAATTTGCAAAATTATAAAGCATTACCAGCTTGTCATTTATCAAAAAAAAGTACCCATGATGTTATATATAATATATATTATATATATACTATAACTATATATATACCGCTCTTACCATAATATAGCTATATAGTAGTAATATAGTATTTGCTGGAAACGTTTTGCATACTATATATCACTTCTACTAAGTATATTAGTATTATATTATTTACTATGTATATAACTATATATTCACCAATTAGGAAGAAAAGACAACCACTGTTCAGAACATTCTTTATTTACAAAATTGAAAGTAACGAATCAGGTTCTATAAAAAATTATATATGCAGTGATAAAAAATATAACAGTATATCAAAGTAACAGAATACTAAATACTAAAAAAATGCAAATATAATATAATTATACAAACAAATACTCTCAAGAAATGTTCGAATTAATAACCAAAACTTCCTTTTATTCTGGTCTATTAATTGGGGGGACTTGGGGGGTGTTAGTTTCGTTTTACCGGGGTTTTGTAAGAGCGGGCGTCTAAGTCGTGATGTATATGGTGGTACATTCAACATTGGCCAGCATTTACGAGGCGGGGGGCGGAGCGGCGGCATGCGTGAGTGTGGTTGAGACAGGGGGTGGGGAAGGCGTTTGGGAGTCCTTCGAGATGACCTGTGGGTCAGCAGTGCTGTTACTGAGCGGATAGGGGATGTTTTTTCGCAAGAAGGTTGTTGGGGCGTGGGGTCTGGTGGTGTGGTTGGGGGCTGTTGATTGGCAGTTGGTTCTGGGTTGTGGGGGAAAGGCGCTGGGCTTGAAGATTTTGATCGGTGGTGGTAGCTGGTGTTATTAAGGCGCTGGGGGATTTCAGGGGGCCGTCGAAGGGATGTGTGCGGTTGTTGCTGTTCGTGCTTTGTGAAACTGGTTGTGTTTCGTGGGCATTGGGGGAGGCATTTTTTTTTTTTTTTTTTTTTTGTGTTTTTGTTTTTTTTTTTTTTTATTTTTTTTTTTTCTTCTTTATTTTTCTTTTTTTTTTTTTCTTTTTATTTTTTTTTTTTTTTTTTTTTTTTTTTTTTTTTTTTTTTTTTTTTTTTTTTTTTTTTTTTTTTTTTTTTTTTTTTTTTTTTTCTTTTCTTTCTTTTTATTATTTTTTTTTTTTTTTTTCATTTTTTTGTCTTTTTATTTTTTTTTTTTTTTTTTATTTCAATGTATCTTGCTGTGTAGAACGAAGATTCTGACAAATTGCTTTGGATTACGCACCTTCATACCCTTTCTTGTCTTGTTGCGCCGGGAATCTTTCAGCGCTTATCGAACTCACAGAAGTTCGCCTGCCCCGATCGTCGCGGGCCAGGGCTATGGCCGTAACCTGGGTGACATCCCCGAACTCCCGACCGTGCGTGCCGCCTTACGCCGTAGCCGGCGCCCCGAGTCAGCCGCTTTGCGGAATTTTTCAGCTGTTCGATCACAAGATATTCCTAATCTAACTTCAATAGCTTCCTTTGTTAGCTTGGAAGTTCAATTCTGTACCTTTGCCGTATACTTTCTCATTAAACTTTAGACAAAGTCAGTGTTTTGTTTGCTTCCATTAGTTGGTTTTGAGTCTATCCTACAATAGCTATAATCCTGATTCAGTATCTCCTTTTTTTCTATTTTTACTTATATTGGTTTTCTTTTAGCTTTTCCCTGTATTTGCACGGCCCTATATGTGCCCAGCCCTTATAATCTTAGCTTTGCTGAGGCAGATTTCCTCTCCTTTTATCTGCTCATTGTTGCTTTTCCCTTCCTAGTACTTCTTCGGGTCGGTACAGGAAGCAAAAATGTAAATGTTCATGAGTTGGTGCATTACATACGTATTATTCCTGTTCTTTGTATTATTTTATTCTTGCAAATACTATAATAATATATATAGCTATATATAATATATGCTTATGTATGTATGTATAGATAGATATATATATATATATATAATATATAATATATATTATATATATATATATATTATTAGTAATATAACTAGTATATATATATATATATGAGAGAGAGAGAGAGAAGAGAGAGAGGTTTGATTTCTAATTTGAAACACCTCGGGTGTGCTCTAACAATCCTTTATATGATTATATATATATAAGAAACGTATCGTATATATATATATAGTATAATAATATATTATATAGTATAATATATATAATATATATATTATAGTTATAATATATTGCGCGGTGCAGGCAATAGAGACTGCCTATTTAAATAGTTTCCACGTATTTTTTATTTAATTAAATATAAAGTTCCGTCTATTCACTTCCATTAAGAACACTTCTTCTTATATAATCACGTGATGTTATATTGTTATTTGCCCTCAAAACTCGATTAGACTGTTCGGGCATGATCTATATTAATAAATATGCAAATCGGAATAACATTGCAATATTTTTTTTTCAGTAATGGAAGTTTATTAAATTATATATTTATATATTGATTCATTAGCATTATGTATTATTATTATTAATTATTATTAATTACTATTATTATATTTATAATCGTTTTAAGTGTTTGAATTATTATTGTAACAATTATTATATCAGATTATTGATTATATTTATTATATTATTAATATTTCATTATTGATCTATAATTATATACTATTATTGTTCATGTATTACTTTATTACTTATGTATTTAGTGTATTAAAAACCTTTAATTACTTATCTATCTACTAAATTATTCTTATTATTATTAGTCCTCGATGTGTCTGTATGTGGTCTCTTACTGTCTCTATATTTCTAATGTTGCATTATCATTATTGTTATTTATTAGCTTAGTTAACAATTATTATTATTATTTGGAACTTAGTTAATTACGATTTTGGTGATATTCTATATTAGGGTCGTTATTATTATTATTCTTAATTATTATATATGTATTACTTATGTATATATTATTATGTAGTTATATTTTATTATTATTAATTATTACAATAAAATTCCTTGTTTATTATTATTTATTATTTATATTATTTATTACTTAACTATTATTGATTTTATTATTATTGATTTATGTCATATTATTATTTATTGTTATATTATTTATTATTACTTATTATATACTTATTATTATTATTATTAATTATTATTATTATTATTATCATTTATTATTATTATTTAGTAGTAGTGGTATAAGTAATACTATTATTATCTTATTATTATAATTATCTATTATTATTATTGATTCAATTATCTATCTATTATTAGTTATATATTATTATTATCTTATTACATTAGTTAGTCGCAGAAATAGAGAGCTTGTTGATTAAAAGGGCCTTTTGTTCTCATATTTGCACAAATGCGCAAATGCAAGTTAATTCCTCTTGTAACCTCTTTCGGATGTGATGACTGTAATCTCCTTTGAATAACGAAACGTTATTGAGCCTTCATAAACAGCACAGTTTTTTACTAATTTATATATATTGCCTTTCTTCTTACAATATATATATACAATATTATATATATAATATATATAATTAAACTATATACTAATATATATATATATATATATATATATGATAATTTTCCTTCTTATTATTTGGTTAGTCAGTATTATTATATTTCATTCAGTGATTAATCTTTTACTCTCATATGAGTAGCCATTTTATATATATTTTTGTTACTCCCCCTATCTGTTTTCTATCGACTATACAGACTTGAATCTCTGTCTTGGTTTGTAACATAAGCTTTAATTCTGCTGAATTTTTCTTTTGTTCACATAAGTCTCTTCCTTTTTTTGAGCGTACTGAATTCAGAGAGTCTGCATACAATGCGAAGCGAAAAACCTTGTCCTGAGACTACGCACATTTCAACGCTTTATTTGAGTACAGATGCGGATGCTTGTTCATTCTGAAGGAGTGTCCGTACCGACCGTCCATTAATGTAGTGAGGACTATTTATTTCTCATACTAGATGGATAGGAGGCTTGATTTCCCTCACTTATTTGAACGAGGATAGTGGTCTACTACTGGTTGGTTGTGTTTTTGGGTGTCCGTTACAGGATAATTATTTATCCTGAACGATGACCGCTATCTTATAGAAACTATCATCCTCCAACCTCTATGATGCAAAAAAATTGTTTAGAGAACAGAACATATAATGTTTTTCCACCTCTCAAGAAATGTGATAATCTAGAATAAGAGATACACGTAAAGATTTTTAAAATTCAGATCGAAGAGTTTGAGACAATAATATTGTCTTGTTGCTTGGAACACTTGTGTCCCTAGATAAAGAAAGGCATTCAAAGAACTCGTAATTTTTTGAAGGCCTTTCTTTAAATATGCAATATATTGGTTTTCTTTATGCCCCCAGTTATTAGAATTTTAGAGAAGATCACGAGATTAGTGTGCTGGACTCAAGTCTTTAGGGGGCTCTCTGCGGCTTTACCAGGTGGTGCGGTTTGTGAGGGTTTGAGTTCGGGGGAGTCGGGGAGGTGCTAGGGCTAGTTTGAAACATCGTGGCAGTCTGGTAGTTAGTCGGATTGTCTTGGGCCCAAATTCTGTTTGAAAAGGGTGGAGTCGGAGTCCGGTAATTTGAAAGTCAGGGTTTAATGGTGGGGAGGTCCTGCGCGAGTCGTGTTAGTTCGGCGTACATCAGTGCTCGTTCAATAAAGATTCCCGTAGAGTTGCTGTTGAGATGCTTGTGAAATTTTTTCAATAAGAGGTGCCAGTGGAGTCGGAAATATTTTGAACCGACTCCACAATCAGCGAGATCGGAACTTTGAAGAGGGTGAGTCGGAGTCGGAAAAATTTTTGAACCGAGCTCCACAACCTGCTTGCCCTCTTACACTCATGAGATAATTTGATTGTGTGGGTGAGAAGGAACATTTCAATAAATGAAAAGAGTATGAAGGGTGGAGTCCATAACGCATAGGAGTAGATAACTAAGGTGAATGATTTTGTTACTTAGAGAAAAGAAAAGGTTATTAATGATAGTAGGAAAGATATTAGAGATTGTGTACAGTAACTCCTGAGGTCTTGAACACCACTATGTTTTAGTTTCTATAAATATGGATTCACAGTGTGGCCGTCTTAACAGTAGCTTGCTATTTATGTGATTCGAATCCATGAAAGGGAACCTTCAGTTCAGAGCTATAAGACATATAGATCATCTGTGAAGGATGGGTGAAGTTTTAGAATAGTCGAAGCTTACTCTTTGTGCCAGTACTCCCAACGATGATGCTTGCTTTCGCTATCGCTCTAGGGGCCGCGGCCAGCAGGGACGAATTATGGTCAGCGAAGCCGCGAGTAGAGGGCGAGAGGGATACGCCGAGGACGTTCAGCACGATATTACAGGAGAACCACTAACGACTCACATATAGAGCGTTTCTATCGAAAGCATTCTGTACTGTTTTCACAACGGAGATATTTATGTATTATTATGAATAGAGATGTCTCCTCCAAACTCTTACCTGTTAAGTTAATATAGCAGTTCGAAAATTATTATATATATTATTTATTAGTTAATATAGCTATAATTTATATATTATATAACTATACTTATTATGGTATTTTTATTTAATTTTATAGGCTCATTGTTCACTTTATTAACTATTACTACAGCTACTTGTACTTAGGTTTATATATTTAGTATATATGAGATTATCTATATATTTATTTTATTATCTGGTTTTATTACTACTATTCATATATATCCACTTTTAGATTCGTTCTGTTGCTAACTTTTACAACGTTAGATATCTTTTTTTCTACACATATAACATATATTAGTATAGATACTATTTTTACCTCTTAAATTAGATTTTGTTTATATATTATATTTTATTAATATCCTTTTATCCTACTTATCACTACTTAACATATCCTATGAACGCTTCTATACATGCTAGAACTATATATAGTATGAGTACTACTTTACTAGTGTTTATCAGTATATAGTACTACCTATCTATCCTCTTTATTGGCTACCTTCATTCGTTCACCATACTATATATATCGACATCAATTCTATTTATATCTATATATTATGTGTGTTATCAGAGTGTTAATAACAATTCGTTTTGATTCTCTTCCTCGTCTCTCCTCTTCTCTGCCTCTCCTCTCTCTCTCTCTCCTCCTCTCTTTTCATGCATGCACTCTTCCTCTCTTTCCTTCTTCTTCTCTCTCGACCACGTCCCTCTCTGCGGTCTGTGCTTTCTCATTTCTCTCTCTCCTTTCTTTAATAATTTGAACTCCGGACAGCACTGCCGTCTTCAAATTAAGTATGGCCCCAAAATAAAAGCACAACTGGAAATCTGTTTTAATCAATAGCGATGAACAATTAGAATTGCGAAGAACGATAAAATCACATAATGAACAACTGAAATGATGTGTTTTAAATGGAAAATATATATGAAATAGCATTATAACACCGTAGATATTACATATAAACAGATATTTAATAGTTTAATATATTAATATTATAATATTATAGTTTTATATCTACCTCTGATATTATATCTTAATATATTAAGTATAGTGATTATTACTATATAATTAAAATTTTATATCCTATATATCTTTCATATATATATTATTACCTTCGTAAAAATACGAAAAAATTACATTATAACATTTGACTCTTCCTTTACTTCCTTCTACATAATTTTGAATATTTTTCAAAGTTATTATACTATATATATTATCATATATCATCAATCTATCAAAACAGAAAAATCAATCATATATGATTATAACGATAAACCTTATATTTTCTCCTTATTTTTAAGATGCTTAAATGTATGTGGAGCCTCGATATATATATTATATAATATAATATTATATATATATATATTAGTAGAGTATATATAATAGTCTCGATACGCTTTTTACTATATGTGGTTTTTTACACCTTATATCATCGCTATACCCACTTTATATTATCGTTATTATATTGGACATGGATCTTCTGCAGTCTTAGTTCACATATTTCTTAAGATGGTTAGTGTGAATTTTCCTATTTCCTTGATTTTCTCTGGTATGGGGTTGGGAGTTCCGGGTTCTTGTGGATCAGAACTTCACCTTCGGGTATACCTTTACATCATAAATTCTCCTTGAATATTAATCATCAAACTTAAAATTTAATATCATAATTTCTTAATAACTAAAAAATAATTAATAACTAAATACAACTAAATAAGAACCAATACTATAATAAATAATAATTACATGAATAAACAAAATACATACATATATAATAATCATATAAATGAGTCATCATATAATAATGAATTTGAATAGAAATAATAACTAAGCAAATCAATAGCTGAAGTTAGAGGTTATTATATGTTGAATATTCTTTGCCATCGCACCATCCATTTTGCCGATCGTTCAAATTTCCTAATTTTCTTTTCAGTATATCGGGTGTATAGAAATACAAATTATGTATCTAGGAGTACTTATGATCGTATGACTTGACCATATTGACTTAATTTCCTGTTGAAAATATTTTTTGTCTTTCTTATATGTGTGGTTAGCTCATAATTAGAAATCAGGTCACACTTTATCACCGTTCAATATTAAATGCATTCCTCTCAATTTTCCTTGCCTGACTGTTTTTAAAAATAAATGCCACAGTTTCGTCACATATCCTTTTTTCTTATTATCTTAATCTGATTAAATGTACGTATTTAATCGATGGTGCGTGGTATCTGTGCATGCTTTACTATTTTATTTAAATATGTTTTGTGGTGATGCTGATGTGAATGTGTAGTGGGTGTTAGCGAGGAAGGCTTTTGTGGAGTAATTACCTACTTAGATTTAATCCATTTGCCTGAGTCATTTCATCTGTAAGCATTCATTTCGCATATTCCACACTCTTTTCCTCTTACTTAGTTTCCGTTTCGTGCAAAGAAAAAAAGAAAAGTAAAAAGAAAATAAAATACTTGAGGACAATCTCAGTAAATCTTCTCTTTATATAGTCGCTTTTCTTTTGATTTGTTGTCCGCTTAACTCACCTTTTTTTGTTTCTGTGGTCTACCCAACGGGCTTTCATTCCTTATTTCCACTTTCTCTTGGGCCGCGGGTCGTGGAGCACTCGGGCGGTTTCTCAATCCGTAGCTTCTTCGTCCCCTGCTTTGCCCACTTTCTTCCTTCCCTCCACCTTGGTCTTCTTTTTTATTATGGGGAGAATGATGTAATTTTTGCGTTTGAGCTTTCCAACGGGGAATTCGGGGGTAATATGAATGTAATTTTGTCTGGCAGCTGGGGCCGATTCTTTCATAAATTTGCTCTGGGGGGAGGTTGAAGAATTATTCTTCCTGGATTAAAGGCATTATTATTATCAATATTACCATTATTAATACTTATATTATTTTATATATGATATATCCTATATAATATAGTTTTTTACATATTTTGCTATAGTATATAGATATATATACTATTAATATATATATGTTGAGATTCAGCGTAGTCTACCACGAGAATACTGATATTTTTTTTCTTCTTTTTTTACCCCCCCCCTTTTTTTCTTTTTCTTTCCCATCAGTAGTTCTTCTCATGTCCCGTTTCTTGCGGAGGCGCGCGTTTACCCACGCGCATCTGCTTCGCAACTTGTTTCTGTTGCCTCCGTCTCACACTGTTTTTCTCGTGTTTTTTTTTTATCTATTACTTTTTCGTCTCTTTGACTTCTATTCTTTGCCTTTTTTTGTTGCGTGTCCTGTATTTTCTCCTTTTGGGTGTTTTTTCGCGGGCGGAGGGCGGCGTGCCCTTGGCTGTGCCTCCTAAGTTGGTGCCTGTGCCGTCCGGCGCTTTTGTCGAATTTTTTTTTTCTTTTTTTTTTTGGCCGAGAGTCCTGATCATCATTTTTACATTATTGGATGATTTGTATTGATCATACTTTATCTTTGGTGCTGCTTTTTTTGGGTAATCATTTACATGGTATGTGGGGGAGTCTGTCTGTATAAGAAAGAGATGATTGCTTAAATGGTGAATAAGAAAATTAATTTTGTCAATATAGAAAGAAAAATATTTGCAAACTTCAAGAAAGAACAGAGTTATTGTCAGAAAAGTTTATTAGTTAAAGCAAAACAGAATATGAAGGTGAAAAAAATTAGATTTTAACGTCCGGCTGGGGAATTAAATTCGAAATATAACTAATAAATATTATTTTATATTTTATTTAATATTAGATATTATTATATATTATATATTATTACTTCATTATTTTAATTATATTATTTATTATTATTATTATAATTATTTTTTATATTTATTTTAGTATAATAACATTATATTATTAATTTAGTTTGTGGTATTACGGAGTTAATGATACATTCTTACAAGGTGATGAAAAGATAAAGAACAGTGGAATATAATGTAATATGTCAGTTGACAAAGAAGCAATATTTAAAATATATATAATATATATATAATTATTATAATATTATATTATATATATTAATTATTATAGTATCCATTTATACATGATAAATTTACTCTATTTATATATTTTTGGTATATTATTTATTATATTCTGATATGGTTAGTATTAGTCTTTATAATATATTATATGTATTAATACCTAAATGATTATTCTAATTTTAAATTTTCTTAGTAATCTCTTGGTAAATTAAATTATTTTTTTATTTTTAAGTATACTATATATATATCGATATAAGTATATATATATATATTATAGATAAATATATATAGATATAAGTTATAGTTATATATAGTTATTAATATAAGCGTTTAATGTATATAGGTTATAACGTTATCATATTTCAATAAAGGATAGAGTATATTTTTTCATTGGTCTGTTTTTCAGTTAATGAGTAGTTTCTTTATGTTAAAATATCTTCGATTGTTTTTTATTTTGAATATTATTGTCTTTATATCAAAAAGAATCAGTCAATTTAGAGAGAGAGAGAGAGAGAGAGAAGAGAGCAGAAGAGAAGGATAGTGAGGGAGGAGAAGGAGAGAGAGAGAGGAGAGCGATGAGAGAGGAGAGAGAAGAGAGATGAGGAGACGAGTCAAACCACTTTTAAGCAAGAAATATAAATGATTTGGTATATATATTTAGTTACCATATTATATATATTATATTATATATATATTAGTATTATTAATAATATAGCTATATATATATACGTATAATATATTATATTATATATATGCTAGTATATTATTTTATACATATATAAATATAATAATTGTATAATTATTATTATTATGAATTGATCGATATTATATATATATAATATTCATATTATATATATATATTTAGTATATTCTTTATCTATATAGTATCTTATATATATAATAATATTATGTAACTAGTAATAGTATTTAGTATAGCAATATATAATGTTTGAATCTATTCCTTAAATGGCAAGCTTGGAAATCCTTAGTTTACGCGAGATCCGTAATATTATTCCAGAAGTCAAATGGTTTACCTGTTAAAGTCTACTTGTTGGATCTTTTTTTCTAACTTATCTCTACTAGGTTCTATGTACTGGGATTGACTAATTTTCTGTGGCGCCTAGAACTAGGATAAGCATTAGTTGGAGTTGGAACTCAAAGTTCGATGTTCTAAACCTTCCTCTTAGTACTATCATTCTCTTGTATTGTTCCTTTCAGGTCGATCTATTAGAGCTATGTTAGACGGCACGTGACCTTAAACTATAATAGTGGTGTTCTAGGTGTTTGTCCTATTTAATCTTATTCCATATAGTTTCATTAAGAACTCTCTCTTACATTTTCATTATCTGATACTATCGATGAACGTCACAACTTCAATTGATGTTTCCATTTTGAAGACCTAAAAATATTTCTCATTGGTAAGAGGTAACGAAAGCAAATATCTTTCACTCCTTAAAATTACGTCGCATACCCCCGACTCTCATTTCCGATCCGATCATTTTGAAAATTTCCGACTCTCCCTACTCTTACGCCCTTTGATGAAATTAGATCCCCGACCCGACTCCAGCCCTCTCTTCAAAATTACGCTCGCAACTTTTCAAATTTCGAAGTGCCGATCCGTCCACTCCTTCACAACCTCCGATGCGATCGACTCCAAACCTGGTGAAGAGGGTTGACACCTAATCTTGTCTTTCTCTAATTTTAATGGTCAAGGAACATTTGGTGATTTCAAGGAGCTACAAAAATTAATGTGTTCTATTCTACTTTGCTGATTGACACCAATCTCCATCAAAAGAATATTTCAATCATTGTTCCTGCTTTTAAAGTATCTCGTGTCCTTTTTCGTTTTTCTTGAAAGGAACATATTTTTTTCTAACAATTGATCTAAGAGGTCTGTGTGTTTTGTGGCTTGCTTTCATATTTCTCAGCGCAACACAGATATATAGGGTGTTCTCCCTGTAGGAATTATCAATTTGAGTGTACTTTCGTTGAACACTGTCTTGAATAGGTGAGTCTAGTTTTTTATCAAATTGTTACTAAAGAGAATTATTGAACGTTTCAGAGATCGTGTAATTTAAAATGATTTATATCTCTGGATATATAATAATATATTATATAATAATATTATATTATATTTCAAAGTGTGAAAGATCATATTATAGAAGAATAAGTTATATTATATATATATATAGATATTATTTATTGTAAGAGAAAGGAATATATAGTTAATATTGGTTTTCGAAGGCTCAAATTTGTTTCAAAGATTAAGTCCATATGGAGAGAGATTCAAAGTTATTCATCGATTTGTGCAATAAAAAGCCTTTTTTAGCTCATCGGATAATATATCTAAATAATAATAAAGTAATAATTCAATATATATATAATAATAATATAATAATTATGATTCCCTATACACTATAACAAATAATAATTGAATAATAATATAATAAATAATATAATATGAATATTAATATAATATAATAATAATATAAAAATATAATAACAAATAATAATATAATAAATAAAATATGAATAAATAATAATATATAATATAATAACAAGATTTAATATTATTAAATAATATATAATAATATAAATATATATATATAATAATCAAATAATATAAGATAGTGATATAAAAATAAAGATTTTATAATATAATAATAATAAAATATAAGTAATAATAAGTAAAATATAATAATAAATAATGATATAAAACAGTACGGAATATGAGACCGTAGAGTCACATTGGCTATCGAGATCGAATGATATTAAAATAATTTGTTATATAATCAATTTAGATCAAGATCATTATGATAAATATAAAAATGAAGAGGAATATAAATAAAAAAATGAAGACTACAAAAAGAGGAATTCACTAATTGAAATAAAATGATAATATATTTTTAATAATGAATAATAAACTTAATTAATAAATATAAAAGTAAATAAATAATATAAATTGAATAAGAGAGACTTCATAGTTTTAAGAATAAGAATCATAGCAGAGATTTGATGTAACACGTATGTTCAACGGTGGTTGGATATAAATTGAATTAAGATGAGACTCAAGTTTTAAGAAAGAACATAGCAGTGTAAATATGTATTAACAGAAGGTTCTTATGAAGTAATAGAATTTTATATTATTAAAAAAAAACCGTGGAAAACTATTTAAGGCAGTCGTCTATGTGCCTGGCAGACGCGGCATATAATATATAATAAATTATATATATTTAATTTATGATATAGAATATTTTAAAAGTATATAGTATATTTATAAACAGTACATAAATAATGGAAAATAAGTAGTTAATATTTAATATTTATTAAAGATGTTGCACGTGATGTGCGGTGCTCGGCCCAGATCATCTCTCTCTTCGAGACTCCCTCTTCTCTTAAGTATATATATAATTATATATATATTATATATTTTTTAGTATATATATAAGTAAATAATAATATTATATAATTATATATATTATCTATATAAATATAATATATTATATCTTATATTGTTGCACTAACAATATCATGTGGCAAGCGATATAGAACCAATATGCATTTCCTCTGGATTATAACCGCCGAAATAGTAAGGAAGAACAAAATGAGAAAGAGAGAGAAATTGCTTCAGAATTAGATTAGAAAGAGGCGACGCTTCTGTTTTTGCATTTAACGATATGAGAAAAATTACTTTGGCGAAAATAGAAAAAGGAGATAAATAAGTTCTGCAGCAAGCAACTATTTGAAAATGAGAAAAACGCATGGGCATCATAAAACTACTTGTCATAAACGTTTTTTGATGAACTTACTAAGCAAAGTACAGATTAGCAACTTCAAGCAACACAAGGAGCTATGAAGTAGATTAGGATATCCTTGTTGTGACAGGTGAAAGCTCCGCAAAGAGAAAGGTATTTGTGTGGAATCACAAGCCATTTTCAGAATCTTCAACACTTGTGCAATATAAAGGAGAACATGGAAATTAATATTTAGGACATCTTATTGGGCTTAGAGCAAAATTATCAAAGAAGAAAACTACATTTTGAGGTGTAAGATTCAATAAGTATAATCTTGAGCAAGTTTCACCACGCTAATTAGCCAAAGACAGAAACGAACCTTCTGAAAATACTCATACATGCAATAGTTCTGAAGCATCGATAGCGGTAATTTAAAAAAATGCTGTGTAAATCCTGAATGTTTATGTATTCTGAATATAACCGGAGTTTTAAGTAAAATAATATATTAGAGATAAAGGCAGTTTGTGTGCTATTTGATACGCGGAGATTGTTCTTAGTTAATTGATATTGCTTGTTTTTGAGTATTTATGTCCGTTTGATATTATTTTGATATATTATGTAATTAATATTATTTTCTTTTTTAGACCTGTTGTATACCTTCAATTATGTTCGAATAAGAAAGATGTATATGACAATTGTATCCATTATTGTCATTGTTCATAAGAAAACAAATTAGTTTAAAGTTAAGATTATTATGTATTATATATAGTAATATTCAATATATTATAATATAGTTATACAGTGAGTATAATAGTTATCTAAGTCGATATAGAATATCAGTAATTAGATTATATATTAAGGGGAATATAATGTTATATATATATATTTGTAAATTCAGTTGATAGAGAATACAAGGTATTTGCTGCATTCTGGAAAGTTCAGTATCAGAAGATAGAGTTCGATAATACTCCTCCAAAGGTAATTAAAATACAAAATACTGTAACGTTACAGTATTATAGCAATATAAAAAGGCTACGGTAAGTAGGAAATATAGCGAGATATCTGCGTATAGTTAATATTTTACGATTTAATGAGAGTAGGCGCTTGAAGCTGGAAGGGGATTCGTACATAAGGTATTCGATACGATATTCGCTACTGACGCCTCAAAATTCTACTCAAGAATAAAGGCTTTTCTTTTCCCGTATCGGTAACCAAAACATTTTTCATTCAAATATGTCTATATTGTGTTATGTGTTTGTTGAGTATTGAACGGGATTAAGGGACACAGAATAAGACGGGATTGAGCGAGAGGAGCGAAAGGTATCGTGCTTTAAAAACAAGAAGACAATACTCCCAAACAGCACACGTTAAACGCCCTATATTTATATAATTATCATTTATATATATATAAATACATATCTTATATATATATATTTATAGTATTATATTAGTACTACGTATAAAATAGTATGATCATTGGAATTTATTAATAATATAATATATTATATATAATAGATGATATAATTATAGATAGTATTCTGATATATAAATATTATGATATTTATATTTAAAATTAATACATAACTAGATTATGCACAGTATAATATGTATTAGTGATATTATATAGTATTATATAATATTATTAAATTTATTTTATATA
>JABUQX010020301.1:0-5000 GCA_015478945.1 Trachelipus rathkii
GGTGTGGCCGCTTCCTTGTGGGTCGTGGTGAGTCCTGTACACAGACTTCCAAAAAAAGTTATATATATAGTATATATGATATATATATTTTTATATATTTGTTTGAAGTTTTGTGTGTGTCATATATATTATATTATATATATATTTATACACTATACATAACTATACAACCATCATTATAATAAGAAGGTCTACACGTTACTGGTGGCTGTGGGAAGATCTTCAGAGAGATCCCGCAATGCTTTGTCGCCCCCACGCCTATTCGAATGCGAGGTCACTGCGGCGAATGGTCCGGTTATCCGCCTCTTCGGAGAAATTTGAGGATCGCTTGGGACAATCTATCTCAACTATTTTCATATTTTCTTAACTTTTTTTAATTCTTGGGGCTATGCCCGCTATGTCTCAATTGCTTCTACTGGTACGAGAGCGTCGCGTGTACTTTAGTTAATGGAAGTATCCGGTGTGCTCTGGTAATCTAGTTTGGGTGCCACCTGTGTTGCATATTGAGATTATTGGCCGTCAAGGTTATAGGTTAATATTCTGCCTGTATCTCGTGTCTCCGCTTGGAAGGTTGTCATGAGTAGTGGGTTGTTGATCTGTCAAGTTTGTGTGATTTTTCTTTCTTATGTGTTTCACTTCGGTCTGTGATTGGTTTTCGTAGCTTGAGTTTTGTGCTGTTTCGGTGTGTGGTGGGTTGGTTTGTGGATTAAGTGTTGTTTTTGGATTTTTTTTGTTGGGTGGTTTTGGTTGTTTTTGTTTGGTTGTTGTTGTTTTATTTTGTATGTGAGTTTTGAGTGCGTCTTGTGTTTCTTGCGTTCATTAACTCGTTGTATCATCTGGTGGAGCTATGTCGGATATGTTTTGCGCCTCTCGTTGGGGTGAGTCTTGGTCTTCTTATGTAGTTGAGATCTGTAGCTGTGTGTGCGCTTCTGAAGGTATATAATATGTCGTCTATATGTGGAGATTGGGTGAACGATTAGGAATTTGCATTATTATTTGATGGTCTTATGTTGTAGAGTGATTCATATTGTAGATCAAAATTCGGGTCTTGACCTGATTTCAATACACAGCAAGAGAAATATTGGTCTAGCAGGACTGCTCCAATTTATATTTAAGCATTAACTTCATAAGCACCCTCCTGAAAACCACCCTGGAACTCAAATTTATAGCCTATGAACTCCTTTACGCCAACCCAAAAACTCTCCCACAAACAATACTCTATTACCCCCGTACATAACTCACTACGATAGCACAACACCGTACACGATCTGCAACGCGCTGAATACAGGATACTCTAGACCGGAATGAAGTGTGCAATGCTTTCAATATATCACACAGGTGACAACGACACACACACTCATCATGCTCTCGATCGATACTCCCCTCTGATCGACATCAAGAACAAAGAGCCACCAGAAATCCCATCAGATACACACAACCGATTGCGCCTACGTGCGCAGCGACTCTCTCAGGCGAGCCCCACAACACGTCTCTCACACGAGGATTGGGAAGCTACACCAATGGTATAAAAGAAAGTGCAGGCCAAAGAGGATTCTGTTAATATCATATCTGATCATCTGAACATCTTCAGCAACAAAACTTTCACACTAGAGTTTCCCCAACAAACAAACCAATCCATACATTCCCCAGACTAACATTATTTTCCCACAAATCTGCACGCAAACTCTAATGGTCAACACAAACCGAGACTAACTCTGAATTCTTTCTCCCCACATAATATAAAAAAAAAAATTACCAAGAAATTTTATTTCCATAAATAAGGATATAATTTCCAATTACAAAAAAGAAAAAAAAAGCAGATTGGACATAATTCTCAGAATATCTAGAAAATAATACTCAATCTATAACAATCTCAAATACAACAACACTAAACACAGCTTATCCGAACTTCACTTTAGCAAATTCAAAAAGCCGCAACTATACATACCCCTGGGATACCTCAAAATATAATTCTATTCCTTAACACCTGAAATCTCAAACTTGAATCAATACAACTAAATCTACTCAAAGATAAATAAGCACAGCCATTCAAGCAACGATGCAACCCTTAGCAGTTTATAATCACCGCCCAGTGTTTTTAGTTCACTTTGAGGTGCGTTCACTTTACTTTGATTTGAAACATTTAACATTGGCAACTTGGCATTGAAAATAATATAAATATATCAGAAAGGTATGCCATTTTTTTCCATCCAAAATCACTGATCTTTTAATTTAGCTGAAAGTTGAGAAAGATGTTCAGATAGATAAAAAACATTTCTTCACGTAATTCGAAAAACTGTGCCAACACTTTTCCACGAGATAACCAACGCATTTCAATATGCAACAATAAAGTTTCATGAATGCTTCCCTATTTTCGGACATAAATAACTGAAGATTCTTGCGTTTGAGTGGCCTTGAATTTAATAAAATTTAGCCCATTTTAACGAGCACTCGTTTAATACAATTTCAATGTTTTCAGGCATTTAGCGTTTTCACCACTAGTGCTTGATCGATGAGACAAAAATGGATACTTTCAAATCATTTTCTATTTTCTTATTTTTATTCTAGCTCACAGAACCCGAAGTGTGCCCTATCCTAGTGCGGCTCCATCAGTGAGATGCTTGAACAAGCTTGAAGCGACTTCTCAGTTTTTTTTTTCCATAAACGAATCATTAAATTAAATATTTGGCATCCCTGTAGTATGCTGCAGACAAAAACTCGCAAGTAATAAATTCTTCTTCAATGCACCGTTCATATTATACGTGCAAATATAAGAAAGACTGCTAAACCAGCAACGTCTGTTGACTCATCCATTTGAAGAGAGAATGTTGAAGCCATTTTAATTCGTCTTATTAGCCAAGTTTCCAAAAAAATTTGACATTGCATGAACTCGTCTTGATACAGAGTTATTTGAAAGCAGAGCTTAATCAATTTTTTTTTACGTATTTTTTATCTATCACAAACTCCACTAAATCTTTTGCACACGACTTTATTAAATTCTCTGCAATTATATGTGCTTCACCAGCTTTTGCAATTCAATAACTAATTCTATATGAAGCATGTAACGCATCTTTGTTTTCTGAAACGTGTGAGTAAAATGTAGATTTTCTTTGATTTAATTTTAAACACTTTCTTTTAAAATATTGTTCACTTGGATTTTTATAATTCCAATGTGTTGCTTTCAAATGTCATTTTAGTTTAGTTGGACTTAAACTGCTATTACTCAAAACTTTTCCACATTCAACACACAAAGCATTTGGTTCATTCTTATCACCTGTCCAAGTGAAACCATAAGAAAGAAAATCCTAGTCATATTTTCTGATTTTGTTTTTTCCACCATGTAGTTTTGGTAAAGCTTTTGAAGATAAACTGGCTATAGCCTCAGGCCTAGTAACATCTTTGTTTGTGTTACTAGAAAGGTGCTTATTTGCATTTGACTTCTCACTAAATTTTAAATTTAACCATTTATCCATTGTGGATAGTTTACTTTTACTTTAATAAAGAATTATAATCGTACAAACGTTTAATTCTAATACACAAGCATTAAAAAACACACGATTTTAGCATCAGAAATATGCAAAATTTATATATCAACCACTTCTCATTTTCATTGACCGAAACTGAAAAACTCATCAGCAGGGCTGCCGAAGTTATTTGTGATTGGTTATTTTATGCTTTCATCATTAAACGTTTTCAAACGTTTTCAAACGTTTTCAAACGTCTTCAAATGTTTTACAGTAGGCACTTCTATAATGATTGGCTGCAAAAGTATATTTTGAGGATAAGTGATCAAAAATATTTTGTTCAACTCGATGCATGTAATCATATATTTATTTTTTAATAGTAACAATTACATCTTCTTAGGCCTGACATTAACACATGATTTATATCTATGAAATGTAGTACGATAGCAATTTTCTGCTTAGAGCGAGCGGCAAGAAGAATAATTGCGTGAAGATTAGTCAGATATCGTTTTAATGAAATAATGGCGACACAAATTTACAATTTTTATGTATTCAGATATTTATTGTTTTTGAAGTTGAGTTATCCAGCATCTTCCAATTAATTAAATTTTTGTATTATTTCAAAAATTGTTAATTTATATTATGAATAATTATTTCTCTAAATCTAAAAGCCTCGCGGAACCCAAAATATTTGCCGAGGGACCCAGTTTGGGAAACCCTGCCCTAAGTATTTTCGAGGATGTCCAAACCGTTGGCTTTTAAATCAGCGTCTGGGTCGGCGAATAAACGTACGAACATTGTAGCTTGTAAACCCTATTTTCACCTTTGAAGGGCAGGGTCCAATATTTGCTTCGGGCTGAGTCCAATTTTCACCCCCCCTAAAAATGAACATAAAATTCTTAATTTTCAGGCAATTTTGATAGAGATTAAAGCAAACCGCAGCTTTTTCTGACCTCTAAAACGTCGTTTTCGGGTGTTTTTCTGTGTCTGTAGTCATATTTCAGTATTTTCATTTTTTCAAAACCTATGTGTTTGACATTTTTAGCTTCAACTTCTACAATTTTTTTTCGAAATGACTTTAAACTTGAAATATACATAGATGGGTCTATTACCTACAAAATGCACGAAGTGGTTTTTTGAATTTTTGAAATTTGTGATCAGCAATGTCGAAATTCAAAACCCACTTATTTTGGTTTTTAAAATGAAAACTTGCGATAATTTTTTTTCTGCACGTGCGAAGTGGATTAAATTTTCAGAGCATATGTAGTCAATGGAGGTGCACATTTTTTACTTAGATAATTTCTTTGTATATATGCAGTAGTTTTGGTTTGTTCTTGGAACAAATTTTCCCAAAAATATTTTTCTGGAAATCTTTTTAAAAAGTTTTTTTGGAGTATACAAAAATATTATCTAAGTAAAACAGATGTTAACTATTATACAAGCTCTGAAAATTTGATGTTGATCGGAAAAGTAGGAAAAAAATATATATCAATATTTCACTGTTCCAAAAAAATTTCTTTGGAAAAGTGAAATATT
>JABUQX010020302.1:0-61462 GCA_015478945.1 Trachelipus rathkii
AAAAGTGGTAAACCATGGATATCAGTTTAATATTATTATTATTATTATTATTATTATTATTATTTATTATTATTATTATTATCATTATTATTATTTATTATTATTATTATATTATTATTATTATTATTATTATTATTATTATTATTATTATTATTATTATTATTATTATTATTATTATTATTATTATTATTATTATTATTATTATTATTATTACTTATTATTGATTATTATTATTATTATCTATTATATTACTAGTATCTATTATTATTATTATTATTGAAAGCAAGAATAACTTACCTTTGAGGAATAAACAGCGTGTTCATTACCAGAGTCTCTTAAAAGTGTTACATTAAATTCTCTTGGAATATTTGCAACAGCTGAAAATTTTGTTTTAGTAAATATATTAATGGAAACAGTGTTCATGTTACAGCAGCATTTTTTCTTTTTTGAATAATAATGAATTTAAAAAAATACTTGGAATTTTATATCCATTGGGCCCTTTTGACAGAAGCTCTCCTGAAGAAGAGTATAGAAGCTGTTCTAGAGTATAGAGTCCATAGCCTTGAGTAAAAGCTCCTTCTATTTGTCCGACGTCAATTGCTGGATTTAATGACTTGCCGACGTCCATCACCATTGTCAGTTCTAAGAACCTGTGTTTTTAGTTTTATATATGATAAACAAATTAATTATATTTTTTTAAAGGGTTTAATCAAGTGCACTCAGATTGTTTTGTTGTTGCGCGCTTATTATAGACAAATGTCGGTTACAGTGTCAACCTAATTTTAACGACATATTCAAGCTAATGTTGTAAAACACATAACACTATTAGCTTATTGATCTTCCACCTTCATAGAGATTGACTAATATTGCAAAGACAATACTTCTTGTATAGGTTATTATAAAATAGAGACAAAAGATCCCACCACATATTAATTTCGTAGCGAGGCAAGAGCCTAGTTATTAAGTCTACGACGTGGTAGAGTGGTAAAACGTACATACAAAAAGAAGTGTTAAGGGTAGGTTTTACTTAATATGTTTACACCTAAATCCCTTACTTTAGTCCAAACCAAAAACATAAGGTCCCCCTTTACCTGAATATTGTGTTTCTCCCGCTTAAGCAATTCGATTTCCTACTTCATTGATTAACTATAAGTCTCCGTTATACGGAGTTATATATATGAGGCACAACGCGAGAAGCCGGCTCTTGCTTTTAAAATTGAATCTCTCGATGTATACACCGTTCCATTCTATATTTCTCTTTGAGGCAGGTAACAAAATGTTAGAGAACTATAATTTGGTATAAATTAGAACAGCTGTACAGCTAACTATTAATCTCTTCTTTTGTATTGGTAATTAATCATACATATCTAATATAATAATAATAATAATTAATAAGAAATACATAATTATATATACTAATCATATAATTCCAATCCTTGTATCTAAATTTACATGAAATTGATGATATGATGATGATGATGATAGATCTATATGATGTCGATCCGATGGATGAATCGTATCCGCCATGAGATGATGAGAGCTTGATGCAACTACGCAATGATGATGATGCTGCATGTATGGGACCCTCGATGATTACTGATGATGATGATGATCCCGATGATGTATCCGATTGATGATGATGATATGTCTATTACTCTCATTTCCCCCCCTAATAATACCCATACAAATAATTTAATCAATAATAATATATGAAACTAATATTAATAAGCACATTATCAGTATATAATCAAGCTATAAATCCTCCTTTAGAGTGAGAGCTAATACACTAATTACCACATCATCCTATAATCACAACAATCAGCAGTAACTTTCACAGTAATTCCCAAGTAATCAAATGACCATAATAATAATATAATTAATTCAATTAATAATAATACACTATATAATCTAATATACAATGTCACATGATAATAATACATCATATATATCACATTAGACTCAATAATCTTTTTATCTGGGCACTCCCGTAGAATTATTTTCGCAATGTTAACATAATTTTGATTAACAAAGAGAATTACAAGCTTCGATAATACTTGAAGTATTTGCAAAATTACTTGAAATATCCTGTGGCTGAGAGAGAAACTCGATCCATGTAAGCAGCTGAAACGGCTTCTTCCCAAGTCCTTCTCGATGAATTATTTCTATAAGGACACAGTCGAGTCGATATTTTTTGGCACGCGTCCTGGGATTCGTAATTTGAAATGAAATGGAATTAAAATTTTGTTATTATTGCGTTAAGAAAATAACATATTAGCATTTGTTTTGTATGAAATTTGGTATTAAAATTTTCATTAGCATTTTTACCATTTGTGGCTCTATAAACGTAGACACTCAAATTTAAATTAGTATTTAGCACTCATTTTAGCATACTTTCTAATTTATTTATATATATATATTTAGAGAACATATTAGTTTAATTTTTTTTAGTAAAGTGTCGCACGTATCATTAGTTGTTTAGTTAGTTAGTTTGCTAAAATGTTATTTACACTTTCAGATTGTAAAATTTTAAAATCTTTTGACAATGTTCTTGTAAATTTATTATCAGTCACGTGTGTGAATTCATTTTCACCCAATGTTATAACTGATTTCAGAATGAATAAATAAAATAAATAAATAAATAAATTTATAAATAAAAAAATTAAAGCGGATGTTTAAATTAAATCCGATTTCCTTTCCAGCTAAAGCAACTTTAAATAGCAAGGTTAAACTATGAATAACTATTATTAAAAAAAAAAAAAGTTGCTAAAATAAAGCTCATGTGTTACCAGAACCGCCATTCCATAAAGGTCAGAAGAAACAGACCCCCCTGTTGAGGAGGCGTTAGGTACTTTAGAAGTGTTTGTTTCTGCAATATAGATTCTTGACATTGGTACTTTCAGCACCCGAGAAGCTATTTGTATCATTTTTGTGTGGAGACCTTGTCCAATTTCCGCACCTCCATGAGATATGAGAACAGACCCATCCAAATAGATGTGAACCAAAGCTCCTCCTTGACAAAGGAAGGGAACGGGAAACCCAACACAAAACTTCATTGGCATGAGTGCTATTCCTCTCTTCTTGTATCTATTGTTCCTGTAAAAAAATATTAATAATTTTTTATGTTATTTGAAAAACAAATAGAAAACTCTCTTAATAATGAATTACAAAAAATTTCAAATTTTTAACCTGTTAAATGTATCAACGTCGCTTTTCCTTTCCTCATAATTGCTGCTTGAAATGATTTGGTCCCAACACTCTCTAACAGTGTTGTTGGTCAATTCTTGTCCGAAAGGCGTAAATGACTTTGTTTTGGGGTACAGATTCTTTTCCCTCACCTTAATAAATAAAAAGTGCAAAAACATGTAATGTTTGAAGTACATCTGCATAAAAAAAAAAAATTTTAATGTACCGTACTTTTTACAAAACATTATCATTGGTTAATAGAGACTTCTTTATAAATAGTCAAGTCGAATCTAGAAGAGGCAGTTAAATATTGATAACTTTAATGGTGAAATGTTAATATATTCCAAGGTGTGAATGTTCAGTTTCTTAAAGAATCTAAGATATGGCAAAGACTGTCCTTTTATTAAAAGTAAAGATATATCGCAGAAGATTCAAACAAGATTGTCCTTAAACCTCGCATTCTTTCCGTATATTCGCGTAATTCAATAGCTGTCCGATATAAATGTTTTTCAGATGTGGATACTGGATTTTGCGGGTCTTTCACCGGTTCTCCTGAAAATACTACATCTAGAGAAATTTTAGCGACACTGCTTATCGACGCCTGTGCATCTCTTTCAAAATTTTTGATCCTCACATTTAAGCTTGTATACAACGCGCTCGTTACTCTTTTTGGGCAGATCATTTAATTATTGTAGCTAATAATCTTGTTATTCAGTCCATGCGAAGTTGCTAAGAGAATAGTTATCGAATGAAGAAAAGTCGGCTTGGACGAAAGGTCAAGGGATACGTATATTCATAATATCAGGCAAGTATCTAATTCTATACATAATAAATTCTTTTATATTGATCCCAAGAGTAATATAGCAACAATTAATCAATGCTTCTCTCCTTCCAAACTTTTAAGAGATCATCTGCTGAGTTTCCCAGTTTTTCCCCTTGGATTTATAATAATAAATGTTTCACAACTCATTTTTGCAATGGTAATGTTTCCTGACTTTTAGTCACGAATAACTATGGTTACTTTAATGGAGATTTTCGATGCTGGCTCTGAGAAAATGTTAAATTACAAGCAAAAGACAAAGACAGTTCATCTAGTGAATTCACTTTTTTTATCATCATATTTCATTCTACATTCTTACTAATAGAATAAGACAAGTTATGTTCAATAATAATATATATATATATATATATACCTATATATATTATATTAATATATAATATTATAATATATATATATATATGTTATATATATTCATAACTATATATATGATCATTAATTCCCTTCTTAATGAAGCCCTTTGATAAGTACCTCGTTGGGCACTTGGTTTAACAAATTACGTGGGCCATGTAATATGTTCCTGTGAGTTATGTAAGATAGTCTATCCAAGTTCGTGAAGCTAGCACAAATCTCTAATATACTTCCGAGTTTCAAGCAAGCATTTGTTAAAATTTCCGATGTCCTGAATGGTACCACGAGTCAATAAACGAATGTTGCTTACTTCTCCGCATGGGGGGTAGGGTCAGGAGCAGATTTTTTTTTATTTATATGCATGGGAAATGCGGTTACCCTCTTCTTACGTATGTTCTAGAGGAATCATTGTGGAGTTAATAAAGAGGCAAAAGCAAGCTTGGTGAAAAGATAATGATACCAATATACTTTCCATTACTACTAAGTGGGGTATATATCATGGGTCCACCTTAAGCATAACGTGGTATCAGTAAGTCCTCACCAAAATGAAACGAGTCAATGGAAATAAAGGAAAAAAAGCTACATTTCAAATTTGATATATATATATATTTATATATATATATTATATATATATCAGTATATATATACTTATATATATATATATTATATATATGATCTAATACTTATTATATATATATATATCTATTATCTATATACTATATATTATATACTATATATATAATATTTATATAACCTTTATATAATAATAATTCTCTCTCTTGGGCACTGTTCCAATATATCCCCTTGGGGCAACACTTGGGAACATTATATTTCTCAATATGATAAATACATAATGCTTTGGGGCGAAACCAAAACCTCATAACAAGCAGAGTTTGATGGCAGTTTGGTCCCTTGCAACAATCTGTGCGCCTCAAATAATTCTTATATTTATTATATTCTGAAATTACCATATATTAATATATATATAATATATATTTATACTATAGTTATATATATAATATCATTATATATATATATATATAGTTCTTATATAGCTATATATATGCTCTTAGTATATTATAATGATTATATATATAATATTAGTTATTATACTATGATGCCTTATTATATAGCTATTTTGCAATTGTAAAACATTTGACATACCACTACCAATAGATGCGGTCCGCGCTCAAGCGGCAAAGAGCTGTATAGTAAAATAAATTAATAATAATAAATATATATAACTATATAATTATAAACTATACTTATATATATATATATATTATAACTATAATTATATTTATAATACTATATATATATATATAACTCATCTATTATATACTCTATAATATAAATATATTATATAAAATATTATATAATACTATTAATATCTATATATATTATTTATTTATATATATATCATAATATATATATCATATATTATATATATATATATATATATATATTATACTCATATATAATTTAATATAATATATATATATATAAGTATAGTATATAACTATTTACTGGAACATTTGTCTGAGTTTAAATAATTTAGGGTATATGTGGATGAGAAGGGAACGGTAAGGACGATGCAGAGTGTAGTAGGAAAGTTGTGAATGGCAGGAAGGTGGCTGGTGCAGATTAAATCGTTGGTGAATGTAAAGGGACTACAGTCTTTGAGTGTGCTAGGGTCTAACATGAGGGGTATGTTGTTACCAATGTGGTTATTGTATAGTTAGTGAGACTCGTGGTCTGGAATAAGAAGTATTAACATGATCTAAAGTTCAATGTGTATTCAGATGGTAATCTTAACGGGCGTGTTCAGTGTGAGAAGAATTGATAAAATGAAGTATGAACGTATTAGAGACGATTGTGGTTTGAAAGAGAAGGTGGTAAATGAGAGAATACAATGTAAGAGTCTCGTGATTGAGATGGTCTTGGTGCATATCCTGGAAAAGTGAGTGAATGAAAGGTTCGGCTGGGTAAGCCCTCGGATGTGCTAGTGGCCCGAGTGTGGTTGGGAACGCGACGTCAGGCTGGGAGACCGAACCATGGAAAAGTGGATTGAGTCAGTAAATCGAATGTTTGAAAGGAGAGAAATATGAGTTTTTGTTTATTAGAGCCGAGAAGAAAGGTGTATAACCAGGAGAGTGAATGGCGGGGGATTTGTGAGGGGACATGGGTTCGTTGGTCCACGCACCTGGGCGCAAGGATGAATCGCCCTTACAATTGAACGATGCTACCATAGTGGAGGGTCCATCGCTGTCACCATGTAAGAATTTTAGGGTGGAATTTATCTGACTCGCGATGGTTACTCATTAATTACATTTGGTACTGAGGGAGGCGGTAAGTCTGGCTTTCTTTTCGACTTTATATCATGTTTTTCTACTGCTTTCTTTTTCCGATGCTTGTAGCACGCACCTTACTCCCATTCTTGGAAAATAGAAGGAAGAATGAAGAAGAAGAAGATAGATAATATATACTAATATATATACTATTTTTATATATATATTATACCTTATCACTTTATTATATTACTATTTATATATATATATATATTATATATATATATATATTATATAATAACATATATATATATATAATATTATATAATAATATACATATTATATAACATATTGAATAACTAAAAGAATATATAATAACTCGATGGTTACTTTTCCGTGAACTGATGAATTGAATGTGAGGGAGTGGAACGGAGACCTTCGAAAAATTCACAGTAACCTTTGTAGTAATGAAGAAGTGAATAGTGAAATGCGTGTGGGTTGATGGGTCCATGTAAAGCAATAAGTATTTTGGGGAAGAAGTAATTAGTAGAGGGAGGTAATTGGGTAAGAATGAGCAAAGTTGATGATTGTGCAATCGTTGGTATAGTTAGATCTATTGGTGAACAATGTATATCAAAGAATGGAGGCGAAATTTGTGAATTGACTGAATATGCAACTTATGTAACAAAAGCGTTTTATGATGGTGTTTGTTGTTCTGAAGGATTGGAGGAGTGCAGTAATAGTACCCTTAAATAAGTGTAAGGGAGATAGGGAAACTGTATAAACTATAAAGGGAAATAGTTGTGATTGAGTGTTGCAGGAAATGATATATGCTAATTTAGTTGAAACAGTGAGTCAAGTAACTGATCGATTGATTGGAGAAGAAAAGTACATTTACAAGTGGTAGAGGATGGTGTATAGATCAAATCTTGCCAATTAGAACAAATGATTGAGAAAATGAGCAAGAAACCAGAAGTATAGATTGTATTATAGGTTTTTTATGACTTGAAACAGGCGTATGACAGGGATTAATAGGGAGCTCTGTGGTAAGCTTATTAGTTGATATATGGTGTTGATGAAATTGGCTCTGAATGGAATCAGAGGAGTCTGTACGTCGTATAGCGAAGCGTGTGTAAAAAAAGGAATTGAGACTGAATGGTTCTACAATATTAATTAATGGAGTGAGAATGGGATGTGACTATGTCTCCTTGCTGTTCTTAATTTAATATGGATGGGGTTGATCAAAAATTAGGTGTATGGTTGGTTGGTGCGAGGGTGATAGGTGGAGTTCTGATGAGAGAATGGAAAGAAAGTAGGGTACCCGGTATTTTTTGTAGCTCTGATGATTTGATTTTTGTACCGTTAAATCCAGAGAGAGAGAGCTCTGAGAGGGTTGGTGTAGGAGAGCCGGGACGTTTTGGCAATGTGTGTTAATACAGAAAGTCAGTTTGACAAGTAAATAGTAGATAAGAGAATAATTTGATGGTCATTATGAGTTTAAAAATCAAAATTGTTGCTTACTAAACGACCTCAATATTCTGAGTTTAACATATTTAAGGATATATGCTTGAAAGAAAGGAAGACAGATGAATGCAGAAGTGCTAGTAAGAGTAGTGAATGATTGGAAGGTTAGGCTGGTGCAATAAATCCTTGTGATAAAAAGGTGACAAGTCTTGAGTGGCGAAGGGTTTAAGCAATGTATGAGGGTTTTGGTTGTTATCGGGTATTAATGTATAGTTAGTGAAATTATGGTGTGGAACTAAGAGGTTATAGACCTGGAGGTCACTCATCTCCCTGGCCAGGATGCAACAACAGGCTCTTATGTGCGTTCTAGGTGTGGATGAAGAATCTGAAATAAAGCAGATTAATACCACGTGGTTAGGAAGTTGTGTGGAGTGAAGAACGTGGGACGAAAATGAGAGAATAAATGAATGTAATAAATTGGTTTGGTCACATGGAAAGATGAATAATTGGTCAGTTTGGTTACCATGGGCGCCTGGAAGCATACAGTGTGAGTGAGTTTCTTGGGAATCACGAACTGGCTGGGGAGACCGAAGGGAAAAGTAGAATCGCAGTCAGTAAAGGAATGGTCTGTAGCGGAAAGGTAATGTGAGTTGTGGGCATGAGGGTCCGCGAGAAGAAACGTGCTTAATGTGAAGGGGTATAAATGTGAGCCTGCCCAACTGATGAACCCTAATTGACGCGGCGATACCCACATCCACTTGTGAGCCGGTCCCCCGTTAAAGTCTTGATAGCCTAGGGTGGATGTTTTTTTTTTTTTTTGAGACGAGCTGTCACTTAAGGGTGTGGAAAAGTTTCAATGTTCCTAATCTACTACTCTTCCTACTTTTCTAGATTTTCCGGGTGTAAATATTGGCGACCGACTACCGACACCGCAATCTTGGTGAAGGATATATATTATATGATTTATATATACCTATATATTAGTATAGTATATATATATATAATATATAATAATATATACTAATATAATATATATATATATATATTATATAATTATATAATAATATATCCGCAGCGCCCCCTTGTCTCCGCTCTCCTCTCTTCGCGCTGGTCGCTTTGTGGGCCTGTCCTGGGGCCGATACAAATGGCCATCATTAAACAAAACAGGTATCACAATAGGGTCTTATCTATCCTAAACTAGAAAAGCAGCCCAATTGCTTAGTGGAAGTTATCTAACGAAAAATGTCTATCCGTGATGAACTATTTCTTCGTTTCTCCTTTGACCTTGTTTAAACTACCCATGTCGGGTGTCCTCGTATCGTTAATTTAAATTCCGCATGACAATGCGCATGCAGAGTCGATTTATTGAATGTTTCAGTAGGACCAGTCTGTGCGATGTAACACTAATCAAGGCTAGATAAGAGCACGGATAGTACGGCGGGATTTTAAAGTGCGAATACGCGTGGTATGCGGGCCGCCGTCGGCGTGATCTCACTCCTGTTCTTCAATTGTCCGCTAGATAAATAATGAAGCGTGGATTTAGTTCCCATAGATCCATTTATCTTCTCATTCTAGTCCTTGTTTTTCTTTTTTTTACCCATCAATTTTTAATATAGAATTTATAAAGTTATATTTCATTTTTCGTGTTATAATATTAGTAAATTTATTTCATATACGACTAAGATCACTGAAATTACAAAGTTTTTGCAACACTACTCAATAGAAGTTTTTTTGAATAATATATGTAAAGGTTGACATAATTTACTGATTGTAAACAGTAAATGCGTAATCAGTTATCAAACCCACTCAATCCTCATAATCCTCTTTTGCCGAATCTATTGATCTATTGATAAGCTATTGATCTAATGATTCAAATCATATTTTGGGTATACAATAACATAAAAATAAATTCTTTGCAGATTGTTGAAGATGTTGTTAGTTTTTCTAATATTATGAATGTTGTAACTGTGGAAAATTACACTTAAGTGATTTTAAACGAGATATGTTGTGAAAAAGAGTGTTGTAACGTATTTTCACATTCAACTTTGACACGTTTGATATATTATTAAGCAACAACACAGCACAACATTAACAATAGCCATCAACAACATACAAGCATGCAACAACGAACGTAATGTCCGCAACATCGATTTCAACATACAACAACAAGCCATTTCAAACAACAACAACAACATTTCAACGACAACAACATTAACAGCTATGGCAAAGAATTTATTTTTATGTATGTTATACAAAAATATGACTTGAATCATTAGAGCAATAGATGACTTGATTCAATAGATCATGGAAGGGTTGCTTTGGATATGAGTGGGTGGTTTGATTAAGCACTGATTAGCTGATTTACTGTTTTAAAAATCAGTCAAAGATTATTATAATTTACTATGAATTTATTCAAGATATATATATATATATAGGTTATGATGAAAGTTGTGAGTGAGTGTGTGGTACTGTGATGTAATATATAGATTAGAACAAGGTTATGAGTGAATGTTGTTAATATTTCACATGTTCAAGTGTAAAATTACTGTTATTTGAACAACCAAATTGTAGTATTTGTCCAAGTTTTGACGTTTTTGTAATAGTAAAGTATTGTTACTTTACTCTGGTGTTAAGCCTTTGTGGAGCCACTTTGTTAATGTTAACAGTCTTATTCATGCTTAAGGTGTGGTAAGCTGTGTTATACCTGGCTTTTGTCGTTGTCATTATTTTCTTAGTTCATGTATTCATGTTTAAGGCTTAGCTTTATTAATGTGAAAACATTGTTATGTTAGCATGTATTCGTTGATTTAGTCTTTTATCGTATTTTCCTTTTTTTTTTCTTTTATACACTCGATTCTTCTCTATAATAATAATATTTTGTGCGGTTTTGTGTCTTAGTACAAATTTGCGATGCTATGATGGGATTTTGCCCTGTGTCGTGACAACCTTCTACTTTTCAGTTTTACTTGCTAGATGTGTATGTTCGTTAGGCTAGGATGAGTATACTTTTTGCTTTAGTTTTTCAATATTACATGTTAATGTAAAATTCACAATAATATTTTTAGAGATATGTTTGAAAAAGTGTTGTATATTTTCATTTAACTTGAACGTTTTATACATCAACAACACAACAGCAACAACAACGTAACATTTCAACAACAACAAATGCAACTAGCAAACAAGATGCAACAACAAGTTTCTCATTTAGTTTCCAGAACAGAAGTTAAATGAATTTTATTTTTATCGATTTAGGACTATAAATTCGGTCTTTCCTGATTGATAAGACTTGAATCAATAGATAATAGATCAATAGATCATAGATAATAGATCATGGAGGGTAGGAGGATAGAGTGGGTGGTTTGTTTATTTCATGATGTACAATTTAAAACCATGTAAAAACTGAATATATTTCAAAAATATAAACATAAAAGCATAAAATGTTTTAGTAAAAACAAAATGTTTAAAGAAAACAAAACAAAAATAATAAAAGTTTTTGTGTTATGTTAAACCAAATATGACTTGAATCAATAGATCAATAGATCAATAGGATCATGGATGGGAGGGTAGGAGGGTGGGGTGGAGTGGTTTGATTAACTGATTTTATGATATTTAACTGGCTTTAGGGTATGTAAAATGCAAATTTTTTTAAGTTATAAAAACATATCTGGTTTTCTCTTTTTAGCAAAATCCACCAGTTTAAGAAAAGAAAACAAAATATAGAATTAAAAATTTTTTATTTATATTATGTACAAACTATGATTTGACTATTCAATTAGATCAATAGATTCAAACTGAGACAATGGTGCCATAGATCCATAGATCGATACCCAATGAATAAGCGGAGCTAGAGATCATGAGATCAATAGATCAATAGATCATGGACGAGGGTAGGAAGGGTGGGGTGGTTGGCTTGATATACTGATTTACTGCTTTTAGGGTCAGTAAAATTAGTTGATATTTTTAGTAAAAATATTTCGAACTCGAATATGACATGAATCAGATCAATAGATCAATAGCGATCATGGGTGATTCATGGAGGTATGGAGGGTGGGGTGGCTGGTTTGATTAACTGATTTACTGAATTTTTACTGGCTTTAGGTAGTAAAACAATGATAATTTTGTATAGTTATAAATTATAAAACGAGTAATTTTGTTATATGGAAAACAGAAAGGTTTAAAGAAAAGAAAACAAAAAATAAAAAAAAATTAAAATTAACTAATTAAGATAAAATAAATGTAATGAAACTTAAAAAAAAAGTCCGAAAAAACAAAAAAAAAATTAAAATAAAAAAAAACTTAATCACAAAGTATAAATGTGTAAGTGGAAGTAAAAAAAAAAGTTGAAAAATAAATTGAAATAAACCTAATTGTGTTTGTTCTTTTCTTCTGTACTTATCATGCTCTTGATTATTTGTTTCTTATTTCTCATCTCCCTATTTATTTTAAGATTTGATTTTTATAATTATTTTTTTTTTTTTTTTTGTTTTTGTTTTTTTGTTTTTTTTTTTTTTTTTTTTGCTTTTTTTTTTTTTTTTTATGTGTACTGTTATTATTTGTTTTTTTGTTTTTTTTTTTTGTTTGTTTTTTTTGTTTTTTTGTTTTTGCTTTTTTAGTTTTTTTTTATTTTTCTTTTTTGTTTTTTGTTTTGTTTATTTTTTGTTTTTTTTTTTTCTTTTTTTAATTTGAAATTACTGTTTTTTTTTTGTTTTTTTTCCTGGTGGTGGGTGTTTGGTTTGTTTTACGGGGTGGGTGGGTGAGTGGGTCTTTCCCGGTGTGGCGTGGCGTGGGGGTGGTTTTTGCGTTGGTCCTGGTTTTTTGTTTGTGGGTGCCGACTTTTCGATGCACCCTTCCGCGACTGCGAGTGGAGATGACTCCACGCCGTCATCGCTTCCGTTTTAGCCGGATCTTTTTTTGCCCTACCTTCCCGCCCTGTTTACTCCGCCTTCCCAGTCAGCATTCGTAGGAAGCACAGTGTCTCACCCCGTTCGTCCCGGCCCTCACCGCCTTCTTTACCGTGCCATTTTCGCGTCTCTCCACCATTTTAAGATAACGCAATACATTCCACCTAACCAGACCCTTGCAGACGGACATCGTTAATCACAGGTCTACCAAGCCTCCACATTAAGTGGCTACATTCGTCGAATAGGTAACTCGCTACTCCACTATGAAAGTCAGATTACATTTCAGAAAAGTTTCACTTCGCCTTTATAACTCTCTGGTTACAGTAGAAAGTATCATCATTGTGGTAATAATATAACAATTGTAAACATCATAATATTTATATATAATTTAATATATTATTATATATATATATTATTTATATTTATATATATATATATTATTTAATATATATATAATATTTTATATATATGGATGGGTTACCTAAGAAATGATCTCGCCATATATTATTTGGTAGTACTTTTGATATGCAGTTTATGTCCAGAAAACCAATATATGTATTTTGGGTTATATAATATTTATATATTTATAATATTATATATATATATATATATATATATATATATTATATATTATATATATATATATATATTATATATAATTATTACTAAGACATTTTAAGCTTTATTGAATTAACACGACAGTAATTTACATTTAAACTACATAGTTAGTTTCTGTAAATACTATTTTTATTCTCTCCGTTATCAATTAAATCGTATATTAGAATATAGCGTAGCTCGGCTAGGATGTAATGAGGCTTAATCAAACACAAGCGCCCATAAACCACGTCTAAAGCAAGTTTCTAGATTATATTTTTAAACGTTTTTTTTTTTCAAAAAAATTTTTAATAGGATTGCCTTTCTGACTTTTTGGTAATGAAGTTTTAGATAATAGTTTAAGTTTTAGATACATTCAAATTAATTATCTTACTAGATTTACATTACATGTTTAAATTTGTTGTTTATAAATTTCATTGGGTAATTACTGTAATTTATAATTATGGTAATAGTACAATAATTGAATTCAAAAATGAATAATTTTTTTTCTTCAGAAAATGAACTAGAAGTATAAAAACTGATTCACCTTTGTTAAATTCTTAAACAAAAAGTTCGTGTGGCTTTATGAATAATTATGTCTCGACCTTCTTTAGTATATATGCTTGGTACCGACATCTGTGTTTATAAAAATATTGGTTTCAGGTTTGGGTTCTACTCCAGCTGCTCGATCAATAATTGTGCTAATCGTGAAAATGTAAATATCTTATTTTGAGGGAAAAAATTTGCAAACTAATAAGACAAGATTATGTCCTTCGAATTTTCAATTAAATCTATGTATCAAAGTTTCAACAAATAATTAATAAAATTGGAACTTTATATTTCTGTTCCAGAGTCTTTCCTACCCTTTATTATGCACATCTGATATTTGATGCCCTCCATAGGAGGAAGTAATCTAACGGGGTAATGTTTCTTGTATTTATTAGCGAACAATATTTGTTAAATGTGTGAATCCATATCCTGCAGAAGCTACATGCCCCTCTGATAGAGTAATGATATTTCATCTGATATAAATATCAGGAAGTTTGTCAACATAGGAAGATACAACTCTTAAGTCACAATTCTAACCCTTATTACTCTTGGATTAAAATGCCAATGTCTTAATATTGAAGTGAACCGGAGATGAATGGCTGACTTTATTCTGTGTCTGGTGTAGTTCTGAAAATTGTTATGATTTGGGATAGGAAGGACAACTTTCTTTTGTGGAAGAAATGTACTCAGCATGTTTGAGGCGTATTTGTTTGGAAGCATATTTGGTTCATCGTGATATTTTGTACTGATTGTGACGCTGGTATACTATGTGTACACCCTATTATTATTATTATTATTATTATTATTAATTATTTTATTAATTTTTATTTTTTATTTTTTATCATTTTTATTTTTATTTATTATTATTATTATTATTATTTATTATTATTATTATTATTATTATTATTATTATTATTATTATTTTATTAATTATTATTTTTTTTGAGTGATTTTTATTAAGTTCTTTTAGTTTTGATTTATTGGAAATTGATGTTGCAGGAAGTAAAGATGGATATGAGTAATTGTTTGCAAATATATGATGGTGAGAGGGAATGCCTTTCACTAGTGAGGTCATTTTGAGAAAGGGTTCAGAGTGAGGCAAATTTTCTGCTTCTTCTGCATATGATAGTACTTGGTTTGTTGGTTCTGTGTAGTAGGGGGTAAATAATGGGAAGAGTAAGTTCAAATCCAAGTATCTTATATAACCTAAGAATTTTAAACAAGTCTCTTGCCTAGAATTTTTCAAGAAATTTACAGGTGTATCGAGAGATTATTATTTGTTGTATTATTATTGTTGTTGTATTTCATTATTATAGTTCTTATTATTATTAGTTCTTATTATTATTAGTTTCTTATAATTATAATTATAATTATAATTATAATTGTTTTGAAAATTATTAATGAGTTATTATTATTATTATTATTATTATTATTATTATTATTATTATTATTATTATTATTATTATTATTATTATTATTATTATTATTAGTTATTATGGTTTTTGAATTTGTCACACTTTTTATACTTATTATTATTATTATAATTATTATTATTTATTATTTTATTATTTTATTATTATTATTATTATTATTACTTATGATTATTATATTATTATTATTATTATCTGATTATTATTATTATTATATATTATTATTATTTTATTATTATTATTATTAATTATTAGAATTAATTAAGTAGGGGAAGGAGAAGGGAAAGAAAGAGAATTAGAAGGAAAAAAAGGAAAGGGAAGCTATCAATCTTTTTGTTTGCTTTGTAAGCTAGTTTTTAAGTTTTATCGTCAGGCATGTTTTTGTGTAGGATGTTAGGTCTGAGTGTAGATTAGATGTATTTTGGTGTAAGCAGTTGTAATGTGTGCATGCTGCGTGATAATGCAGGTATGTGGTTATGGATTGGGAGGTTGCACGAGGTCTGCAATAAACATTTATTTGAAAAGGATAGGATACACGAAATGGCTTCTCCTGGGAACCATTGATTCTAAGATTGAACGATTTAAAAGTTATTCTCAACTGAAATCGATTTCTGGGTTACATGTTTTGGGTGACAAATTCAGTTTGAAACCATTTTGTTATAAACGAATTAAAAATTTATGCAGAACTTGCTGATGAAATTGTTTTTTAATAACGAAAGTCCATTGAGGACATAATGCTTTTTTCATTACATTTTTTTCCCCTTTTTTGTGCTGGAAAGTGATGCAAGTTTTTGGAAGGCATATCTTAAAGCCCTTCAAGTGATATCTATTAAGAGAAAAAGAGAAGATAATTGCAGGACAGGTTCAAAGGACTAAACACGCCCGAATACACACACTATACAACACTGGATTGAATGTAGAAAAGTGAAGGGAGATGGAGAGAGGGTAAAATAAGAAGGAATTAATTATTGTCTTCAAGGCTTTTCGGTATAGTGCAGATGTAAGTAATTGAAGATTTTGTTGTACAGTCTGAGTAGCGGAGTTGAATTATAGAGTAAGCGCGTAGAGGGTATGGAAATGGTCTGATTCATGAAAGAGCTTCGTCTCTTAATTGAATGTAAGAGTTATTGCGAGATCATATAGAGTTACAGTAAGACGTGTTGTTTCTATCACGCTAGAGGCGAGGTGATGGAAGCAAGATAGTTAGTGCGAACGAGATAGCGAATTGTGTCAAACAAAAAATACATTCTGACAGATGATTAATTAGAATAATAAAGTTATGACATTATCTACAGGCCCAAAGCGACGCCGCGGTGCGCTGGTCACAGGGACGGGAACAGCTGTGCTTCTGATATTTAATATTCTGTTAAATTTTGGTGGAGACGCCAAAGATTCATACCGTATATTCATACTGAGCGAGAGGTACACTACCGAATCATTGGCTGCGAGCCATAGTCCGGAACATGGGCAAAGGTGAAGGTCAGTGAGCGTTTCTCGAAGTTATAGTAAAATGTGGTAGTGAATTGGTATGATGACGAAGTGCGTTTTTCTCCGAATGAGCTGTAAGAGGGTCATAGTAGGTTGTTATTTTTAATGTCAAGAAAGATTTTGGTCGGGTCGTTGATGCCACCCAAATGGGTTTACCTTTAAAACATGCATAGTGCCTTATAAGAAAATGTGGTTTATAGTGATCATGATACAAAATTATTAGGTATAAAGTATAGTTATTAGTTTTTTTTAAATAATATATTATTAATTATTATTATATTATACTATATATATATATATAAGGATTACTATTATAATTAATATTTATATTTTAACAGAGATGAGAGTGTAATTTTGTTAGCGCGGTAAACGATATAGCGCGGTCACTACGGAGTCAAAGTCCCTATACCAATCAAGGAGTGAGGCTGTACTCCATTAACAGGAGTCCGGCTCCGGAAGCAGCCGGTAAGCCGCCAAGACGGCACGATAATAGGCTGCACCAATTCCCCCCACGCCCGAACCCAGTTTGGCGAAACGCTGGGGACCCCTGCGCGCTTTTGCTTGGCGCGTGCTCTAACACTGAGCTATCTTGCGCTTTTATATAAAGTCAGATATACTCAAATACAAAATTTTTTTTAAAAAAAACATGGCTAAAAAATGATACATCATAATTATTATATATAATAGTTTCATATAGTTATATAGTTAATATAGTTATAGTATATATATATATATAAGTTTTTACAAATATATAAATAAATTTATTATCAAATATTAAAAACATAGATGTACATTATTAAAAATTTTAATTTATTTTTATTAATATGTTTATATATTTTTAGATATTTACTTTATCATACTATCATCTTCATTTTTTTTATACCGACATCTATTATTATATTAATCAGGTGTTACCAACCAGCCTTCCAATCATTATTATTCATCCATTATCATCGCACCAATCACTAATATTACATCAATTTTACTTCAACATAACATCATTGTTTAATATATTTATCAATTTACCATTATTCAAATTGCACGCACTATGATAATGGTGATACCTTTGACTAATATTATTATTAATGTAAACTATATTATATTTATTATCACTTATCCATCAATCCCAAACAACTACTTAATAACACTATCACCAATTAATATTATTATAGCTCACCAATTAGAATAAATATAATACTGCGATTGGTTCATCGGGGAAGTGGCAATAATGTCAGAAGGGGGGTTTCACAGCCCAAACAGCTCTAAAGCATGATTATGATAAGTCCTTTACTATTGACCAACTTGTACATACGCGGCGTGGAGGCTCGAAACAGCTATCATGCGAAGTGACGTCGGGGCGGGTAGGCGGCCATATCAATGGAGCGAAAATATGGTGGTAGTATGAGGTATACTAGCGTATAAGTATATATAATGTATATTAAGTGTGGAGAGTATCAGACGGCTGATAGTAATGGTAGTGTGGCGGTTCATCCATTTATCATTATATATATATAATATATATACTATATATAGTATATAATCGTATATATAGTACACTCTCCCGGTGAGCGAATGTCCCATCGAGCTTTATATTATTAATTTTGATTTATATTTTTTTAATAGGCGATGTTTTGTTATACGCCTCAGAGGGATACTAAAATAGTTTTTGTGCAAGTTATAAATATAGTACTTTAATATAAGTATAATAATATTTCTGTTGTCACAGTTATACGGAAGCGCATAAACAATTATATATTATATATAGTTTAATAATAAAAAAATTAAAAAACAAATAGTATATATATATAGTATATATAATAGATATTATATATATATATTATTATCTATTATATATTATTATATGATGTATAAATTTATTTATATACTATATTATATATATATGATAGTATATATATATATATACTTTAATTAGTAATGATAAATTATTATAATGATTAAATATATATAGTGATACCATATATGGTCAGGGTTGCTTTTAGCCACTGCGTTCGATATATTAAACTTGGGGGTGAGCCAGGGGGAAAAGTTTGGGGGGGGAAAAAAACCAATATATATATATATATATTTTTTTCGAGAAAAAAACTAAAATTAACAAAAATTTTACAGTTTCCTGTAAAATATTCTCCTAACAGTTATCATATATATAATTACGATATATATATATATATGTAATATATATATCCACCTATAATATATATATTTATATATATATGTATATATATACTCACTATATATATATATATATTAGTAGTAATATATAGTACTTATGATACTAGTACCATCATCATATATAATATATGATACATAATTAATTATATATATTATATATAATATTATAGTTATATATATATATATATATTATATAATATATAATAGTTATATATAATAAGCGAAAACCGTTTTTGAACATTTTCGAAGAAAAACTTTGTATAATTTATTGTCGAGTATTGCACTCGGAGGCTGGACGTAAATCCAAGTTGCCAGGAAGTGGCGGCCCGAGATATTAATATATCTATATATATATAGTATATATATAATATTATTAATATATATAAAGTATATATAATAATAATTTATTATATATTATATATAATATATATAATATTAATATTATAGTATATATACTGTATTATATATTATATATATATATAATATATAATATATACTAAATATAGTGCGATGACATGCATTATAATTGATGTTGGACTAGTATGTATCCCGGGCGTTAAGTGTTTGACCGGTAGGCCGGTGCTGTGAGGGTATAGTGATATTATGGAGAATGACTGGTAGGAATGATATGGAGACGCTGATTTATGCAGGTGAAGGTGTATCATTCCGGAGCATAAAGGTTACTCGGTGAGCATCGTCGAAATCACGCTGTCTGGGAGAGGCGCGGAAATGGGGAGAGGGCCTGGGCGAACATATGATTCACATGAAGCCATGCATACATTGTAAGTGACAACGTGGGGGAGGTTATTACAAAAATAATTTGGAAATCCATGAGCCGAATGTCTGCACGCGCCGAAGGGAGGATGTTGAGTTGTGACGGTACTTGGTGAATCATGGAAGGAAGTAGAGTGGTAGCTAATGTATTTCCTCAGTAGTGGCTAGGATGATACCGGCTTTGGGTTATAAGCCGTTTGCCGAGCGGTTGTTTTAAAGCAGCCTGAACGCAAGAAATGAATTGTGTGTGCATGAGGAGATTTGAATACCGGGTAGCCTCTCTCGAGGAAATTGTTAACCCATCTTCAAGAAGGCTTCAAAAGAGCGCGTGCTCTCCGGTGACTTGATATCCACACGTAAGTAGTGTTGTGGATAAGTCCTTGGCTGGAGATCGGAACACGGACTTTTTGGAATATAGGGCATGATGGTTGAATATACCACTGATTATGTGACCTCTTAAGGGGATAGTCTGAGACAATCCAGCATTAGGTCACATCTTGATTGTGGAAGCGTTTCTGTGAGGCTGCTAAAGATCCACCAAATCCGTTCCTTAGAGATCTACACGTTATATCTTATAAATTCGGGCCCCAGCATGTGAATGTTAGTGCAGGATCTATGTGCATCTGGGTAAGTGCCGACGTTGCCTGGCCAAATTGCGGTGTCGAATTGTAATTGAGATACCATAGACTAGAGTAGTGAGGTCGAGATTGTGATTACGGCGACACCTCGCTTCACGCTCCGCTGTGGCTCTAGGCTGGTGGTGCTAGGCAGACTGGACTCCTCGAGGTTAGCTCTGTGCTCTTGTCCCGTTGAGTGTCTGGCGACTATTACGCGGCGAGACCGCGAGCTTTTTTCTGCTTTGTGTTTGGCGCTCTCTCCTTCTTTGGCCGACAGAAGCGCGAATACTTGTAGGTTTAAATGAATAGTAGGTTACAAGTAATGGAATTTGGAGTTATATGCATTCGGGATAGGAGTATGCCATGAGACCGGCAAATTAGCCTCTTACAGCTGCATACCTTTCCTAATGACAATAGCATGCTTTTGGTCTACAAAGATTCCCTATCGGCTAATTTACGCTTTAAGATCTTGGTGGCCCTGAGTGGCAAAAGGAAATTGTCGGACTCAGTAAATCAAGGGGACGCCTTGATTTCTGTTTCCCCCGACATCCTCTCCCACACCTAGCATCGTGCGCGGAAGAGCTTTCGTTTTTTCATTATTTGGGGTGATGGATTGTTTTTATGTTTTATTTAATATAATATAATATATAGTATTATATATATATATATTTATAATATATATATACCCATCTTACAGGCTACAAAGTATCCATTGGATATCCATTTTTCATCCTATTTTTATCGACGTATCCATAACCTAAATTGGATAGCGATTCGGTGCCCTTTGGATACCAGATTTTGGATGGATTATTCCAGTTGGGAATTGGATATCCTTTCGTAATTTTTTGGATAACTCGTTTATGTGTCCATCGATAACTATTGTTTTCATCCGTTGGTTGACGATTGTAGTGTGCATTGGATATCCAGTGGATAACGAACTAAGTTCGTCCGCCAGATGTACGATTTTGTTAAATATAATTACCTTATGGATACCCATATTTGGTCGTCATTTGGATATAGATTTTAGTGTCTTTCCTCTAACTTATGGATAACGCACATCGCTATATCCAAAATCGGTATCCATAAGACATCTGCATACCGTTATCCTGGGGATATCTTATAATGTTTGGCCATTGGATATATGATTTTGGAATTGGATATCCTTCCGTAATTTTTTGGATAACTCGTTTATGTGTCCATTCGATAACTACTATTTTCATCCGTTGGTTGACGATTGTAGTGTGCATTGGTTATCCAGTGGATAACGAAAACGATGTCGTCGCGCCATATGTACGATTTTGGATACCCATATTTGACCGTCATTTTGATATAGATTTTAGTGCCTTCTCTAACTTATGATACGCAGCATCGTTTATACTCAAAATCGGTAAATCCATAAGACATTTAATACGTTATCCTGGACTCTCTACACGCTGTTTTACGCATTGGATATATAGCGAGATAGTTTGTTCAGTTTGTTTAACTAGTGGATATTCATATTCCGTCGAAAGATGGATATAAATTTTTTTTTTTTTTTTGAAAAGATAGAAATGGGTTTTTTTTTTTTTTGGGGGGAAAAAAAAATTTTAAGCCGGGCCAACATCGTTATATGCCATATAATGGTATCCATTGGTATATTAAGTGATAATGTATCCCATGGAATAGCTTAATTGTTTCTCCATGGATATTAAGAATTTGTTTATTTTGTTTATCCCCAAGGAATTCCCCTATTTCATTCCCGATGGATGTTCAAGTTTAAGTGTCCTTTCCCTAACTGTTGGATTAACGCACATCGTTATTGCCAAATTGTAATACCCACTGATATTAATGATAGTGTGTATCGCTTGGGGCATACCTGTTTGATCCTTGGATTATTTAGTCTTTTGTTTTATTTCTTTAGCCAAGAAGGATTTCCATATTTCGTCACCTGATGGATGCACAATTCATAACAGCAATACGTAAAATTATGAAGAGCATAATATATATATATATATATGTATATATATATATATTTATATATATATATATATATATATATATTATATATATTATATATATATATTAGTATATATTATATATTATAATAGAAACCAAAGTTTTAAGTTAAATGAAACAATAGTCTGAATTAGTGAGTTTATTTTTTGTTGGCTTTTTTGGGCAAATCTTTATTTTCATTATTTTATTGTATGAAAAATTATAGGATTTATTCTTTATAAATCTCGACAATATTATTTATCTTACCACTTTATAAGTGATATCTCCAAATAAGGATGTCCTATCTACTCAATTCCTAAAAATAAGCAAGGCTAGCCTACAATAATAAAGTAAAATAAAGGGTCTCACCAGAACTTAAATTAAGTTATGTACGATGCGAGGATTTCCAGAAAATAAATATTTGAATTTGGCCTTCAAAGTGAAAGGCACTATTTCATTAGCTTTAAATATGCAAGACGTTACAAAAAAAAATCACCTTTCAATTCCCAGGAACAAGATATTCACCAATTCTAGCAAAGTTAGGTTTTAGGTCATTATGGCTGTCAGTCCCTTAATCAAATTAATAAATTAAAATATTAAAGAATGCAATTTGGCCATCAATTTTAATTAGTCAAATAAATTATAAACAATATAAAACTAGTCAAGAGTCAAAGTAAGGGCCTAACTGCACCCTGGACCTAAACTAGAATAAGAATTCCATTAAAGAATAGGATTAGCTTATAAAAGGTAAATTTTATGTAATATAGGACTATATATGTATTTATAGGTAACATAGGAACATAGGAAAATAGGAACAGTAAGAAGCCATATGGGCCTATCGAGACTGTCCCTGTCAAACTACATACACCAAAATACTAAATCTAAAAATTTATCTATAATTAATTAATATAAAATTAATTACATCCACATGTAATAAAAAAAAAACTCACAATTGCGCCATAATACTTGTCGATATACATTTACGTACTCCCTATAAGATCAGCCAATTTGGCTTAGTCACCATATTTAACTAAAATTAGAGTCATCCAATTAGGCTTAGTCATCAAATTGTTATATTAACTAGAACTAAACAAAAATCTGCCAATTTGGTTTTGTCAAGATACTAAATATATCAATGCCATCCATGTATGAATCTAATCCTCTTTAAAATGTTGCATACAGTGAGTCACAATAAAATTGCCTGCGGCAAGCTATTCGCAAAAATTAACCAACCCTATTACTAAATGAATTATTTCTTACATCTCGAGACGGCATGTTTTCTTCCTAATTTTCTTATGTTTCCGTGCCCTGGTCTTCCTTCCATGGTATACTAAAAAATCTATTGGGTCTCAGTATTTTCATGGTTGATGCAATAGTACAGATATAATTAGTCCTAAATTGCTTCCCAATCTTTCCTCAGTAAATAATGATGTGTAAAATAAACGCATTGAAAATAAATAATCTAATCCCTATTCATCAATTTTGGTTGGCCCAATTGGTCCTATTCCTTACTTCTAATTATAAAAGGTAAAAACTTCTTCTATTTCTATGTTTCCCCTGGTCTGCTTCCATGGTACTATAAAAAATCTATTGTCTCAGTCTTTTCATGTGATGCAAATAGTACCAGATATATTAGTCTCTAAACTGCTTTTCAGCATCTTTTCCTCAGTAAATACTGATGCAAAATAAGCATTGAATAATATTAGCCTATTCCCTATTCATCAATTTTGGTTGGCCCAATTGTCCTCTTACTTTTAAATTTATAAAAGCAAAAAAAACTTCTTCGAGTCTTTATCTATCTCTTGATAAATTAATTTCTGCTACTCTTTTTGCCCTTCTTTTGACTGGTTAAGCTCATTTCTAACTTTTCAATAATTTTCTAAATCTTCCTCTCTACTACTACCCTTGAATATTTTAAAACATCTACGATTTTCATTTATTTTCTCTCTTATATCTCTATTCCACCAACTAGGTTTTCTCTTCGCCACTCTAATGGGTTTATCTTTAAAACATACTGACTGAATACTGGTCAAAATTTGCTTGAACAACTCCCACATGATGAAACAGTTTTGATCTTTAAACTCCTTATCCCAGTCAATTATGTTAAGCATGTCTCGAAATTTAATGAAATCACCGTTTCTGAAGTCTAAAATTTTCTCCTTATTAACCTGAAATTTGGGCCCAGATTTCACATTCAAATTAAATATAATTAAATTATGGTCACTAGTACCTAAATTATCCTGTACTCTGACTTATTCTACAATGCTTTCTTCGTTTTTTTAACATCAAATCTAGCAATGCTGTACGTCTTGTAGGTTCTTGAATCATCTTGCTCAAAAAGTTTTCTAGTATAAAATTCATAAATACAGAATTTCTATCATCCCTACTAGACATTGAATCACATTGGATGCCAGGAAAACTGAAATCTCCCATTATAACCGTGCCGTTTCCTTTATTGCAGCATGCTGTCTTAATTTCTTTCACCATTCCCTCATCTAATTCCAGACTCTGTTCAAGAGGCCTATATATAAATGCCCCTATTCTGTATGATTTATTGTGCAAAATTATATCTACACACAAGGATTCAACATCATAGCTAGTTTTAATGTCTTTCATTAACAGATTGAATATTGCTTTTGACGTAAAGCGCCACGCCCCCATCGTTCCTACCCCTTCGCTGATATAGGTAAAATGAATATCAGTCTATTTCATATTCCTGAAATGAGTCTCCATAAAATGCCTCATTAACCCATGCTTCCGTATTACAAATAATGTCTAGATTCTCCTCTACTATCTAACTAATCAACTCATCCTTTTTATTTCTGAGGCTATGGGCATTTTTGTAGAAGCATTTGAAATTCAACATTCTCTTATTTGTATTGCGATCATCTTTTTCTAAGCCTCCAACAACCTTATTTTTATTTATCTCACCATAATTACAGTCATGATATCTATCAGCAACAAGATTTAGTCCTTCACACCTAACCTTACTTAGTTTACCGACAAGCAAGTCTCCAAAGTGGCACTAAAAAGCTCAATACCCTTGCGGCTCAGGTGAATTCCATCCCTTGCAAAAAGATCTTCATCCTGAAATTCATTCCACAGATCTAAAAATCTAATATTTTTCTGCAAAACATAGTTGTCTAACCCTTTCATTTATACCTAAGGCACTGCTTCCCCATTCCTAACGTGCACCTACCCTAGGCAATATCCCAGAAATCATGCACCTTCTTACACTGGCTTTCATCTTCTCAAACAGTCTCCCATACCCTTCTATTAATTCCTCTGACATATTATATTCTACATCACATCTGCGTCGACATTCGTATCTTCAATCTCACGCTCTATCCTATCCACAACATTGTTCACTTGAGCGCACTGTGAAAAAAAGTCCGATTGACGTCCCTGTGATTCACCCGCTTTTAGATTTTTAACCCGGAATTGAAAATAGGAACAAAAACTTATAAAAAATCTGCCTCAATTTTGGGCTCTCACCCGATTTTCAACTGGATTTCACTTTATTATTTTCTCTACGAATGGAAATTGGCTTAAATCGCCGGGAACTTGCCCGGAACACGGTTTCTGCAGGTTGAATGAAAGATGAGACCAGGAATTTGTTAATGTGACAGCTGTTTATTTTAAAATCTTTAGGCGAGTAAGGCAATCTAATATATATATTATATAATATATATATATATTTATATTAATATATATATATTGCTAGTAGTATAGTATGAGTATAGTATGGGTATAGCTGGTATATATATATATATTTTATATTAGTATCTATATATATATATGGATTATGTATATATTACTTCGTTTTTTTCTCACAAAATTTATTATATATGATTATATATATCATATATTTTATTATATGTATAAATGATATATATATATATATATATATATATATATATATATATCCTGATATATATACTAGGATGCATACTAGTATTGGATATGTAAAAGATAGATTGAGGTACGTATATGTTTAGGTAGGATATATATTATATAGTATCGTATATACTATATGAACTATACTATATTATATATATATATACTATGGAGATAGTGATATGTATGATATATATATATAGTATATAGTTAATGATAGTATATAAGTATATATATTAGTTATATATATATATTTTATATATATATAGTATATATATATATAATAGTATATATATTTAATATATATATATATATATATGTATAATATAATATATATATATATATATATATAATAATTGATATATATATATAATATATATATATAGTATATATATATATATATATCGATTGTTCTTTAAAAATATCGTATACCATATGCGGTATACACTATGCAGTTTACCCTCTGCGATATACCCTATGGGTATTTTTTTTAAATACCGCCTAGGGTATATCGCAGAGGGTAAACGCATAGGATATACCGCAATATGGTGATGATATTTTTTTCAAAAGCAAATATAAATAATTTTTTATATATCTATATAATATTTATATATATAATATATATTATATATATATATATATATATATATATTATATATTATATATATATATATATATTATATACTATATAGTATTAGTATATATATATATATATATATATATATATATATATATATATATATATATATATATATATATATATAAAGATAATAGATATACTTTTTTCTAACAATCTATATTTTTATATATATATATATATTATATATATAGTTTTTTATATAGTATATATATACATATATATCGTGTTTATAATATAAATAATATTATATAATATATATATATATAGTATATATATATATAATATATATATATATATATATATATAGGTAAAGGTCAAGCTTCTTTCAGACAATCGATATTGTAGTCGATATATCGATATATATTTATATCGTATATCCCTGTTTCGAAATAAGAAAGTTTGCAGATAATGTCATTATTTGTTATAATATTATTATTATTAATAATTATTTTTATGATGTAAGACTTTTTATACAACACACACGTTGCTATAGCGCTCTCTGCCTCTTGCGCAAAAGAAAAAACATACCCAAGGGTATAGTTTAAAAGGGTAAAATCTCTAAATAATAAAAAAGCACTATCTGTCAATTTTCCGTTAGCGATATATCGATATCGATATATAAATTAATATCGATATTTAAAATATAAAATGTCCGAAAGAAGCTTGAACATTACCACACTTCACATATATATATAATATATAATATATATATATATTATATATATATATAGTATTATATATATATTATATAATATATCTATATAATATATATATATATATATATAATATATAATATAAATATATTATATATATAATAATAGTATATAAGTTATATACTAATATATAATATATATATAGTATATTATATATTATAATATTATATATATATATATTATATATATTATAATATATTATATAATTATATATATATATATATAGTATATATCCGCTTTATATTTCTTATTATATTTTGATATTGTTTAAATTAATCTAAAGTTGTTTAAATTAATTACATGACAGCCTTCATTGATTGAATGTGCATATAATTAAATAACTTCAATAGTAAAGAGATTTGCATTGTAACTGGTCACGTGTTAAACCTGAATGCTGCCAAGTAGACAATAATCATTTTTTTTTAAATAATGATTATTTTAATTATTGTAAACTTTTTTATAAATGGAATATATTTTTTTTAAAAATATTAAATGCAATTATTTTAATTTTCGATCGTCTATATTTTACCATATTCAGTAAATTACTAAAATTTAATTATTAAATTGCTTCAAACCATTTCCCGATTTCTGCCATTAGTTAGTTATAGCACGATAAATATCTCTATACTATGGTTATAGTTTGTCTAAGTCTTGCTAATGTACATTATAGAAAGTGAGTCGAATCCAGTTATTATTTTATATGAGGGTGAATTATGCTTAATATATAATTAAATATTTAAAATTTATTAATAATGAAATCAGTGTTTATTAAATGACAAATTTTTATTTCTTATTTACGAAATCCGTCATTATCTATGTACAAATTGAGGAGTGATAGGCCTATGAAATTCTAATCTGCATGCTCATGCATGCTATAAATAACGGTAAAAGTAAAGGAGACGGGAGTCATCACGGATTTTGTTGAAATTCACAGCATAGACTCTATATACCTTGTAATGAGGCATTTCTTCCGTGACAGTCTCCCACTTAAGGGTACGAGGGGGTGATATCGGGGGGGGGGAGGATTTCTTTTTCGACTTAGGTCGCCTTCTTTTACTTTCCTTTTCTGTTTTTCGTGCTTGATCGCACCTCACCCCAATCTGGGGATACAGGAGGAGGTTTGTTATTATTATTATTATTATTATTATTATTATTATTATTATTATTATTATTATTATTATTATTATTATTATTATTATTATTATTATTATTATTATTATTATTATATTATATATCATGTATCCATTATCATTATCATTATCCTTGCTTTATCATTTTATTATTATTATTATTATTGTTATTTATTATTATTATTATTATTATTATTATTATTATCATCATCATCATCATTATCATCATATCATTATCATTATCATTAATCATTATATTATTATATATATATACTATAATATGATATATATATATATATGATATATATATATATAGTATATATATAATACTATATATATATATATTAATATTATATATATATATATATATATACTATATATATATATATATTATTTAATTATTAATTAGATATACTATATATATTATATATATATACTCAAAAAGTACAAAACCAGTAGGAGTACCTTTAAATCAAAATTTTGAACTATTTCAAAACTAATGAAAACCAATTTTAATCTCATGAAAGCTCAAAATAAATATAAATCTAGAACACCAAAAGAACATTTTTGAAGTGGTTTAAACCAACAAGCCAATCTTATGGCTGGCAAGTAGCAATTGAAATATGAACATGTTCATTTTTCAAGCAAACCTATTAATAAATTTATATTATTGCAGATTATATGAGAATGATTAGTATCAGTAACCCAGTATGGTTAAAATAGGGATTGTCATAGTAAATAATAATTGTTGATTGATTTGTTGTAGCTTTGCTGTCATAAATTGCAAAATGTATTGTAAAATTTTTTTTTTCTGAATGTCACAAAAGGAGGTTAGCCAATGATATGCTGCAAGAAAGCTTTGAAGAAAATAGATTGAATTTGCCTTCACCTTGTGCTGAGATAAGGAAAAACACCTATGACAGTATTCATTCCAGCAAATATTTTTCTACTAGCCTTTTTACAGGCCTAAATGCCAATGTTAATACCATACCTACAAGCCATGTGGCTACTGAAACCAAGCTTGATTCCAGTGTTTCTATTAATTCTACATGTAATAGTGATGATGTGCCATATTATAACCACTAACCAATTCAAATTAATTTTTTTTTTTAAACAGAAGATTGCCTTCTCATCATGTTCACGTTATACGCAAGCATCACTACAACCCCCCTAGATCGCATGCGCATATTATTCACGGATATAATCATCCTCAGACTCTTGATATACCTCAGCATCACTATGAACCAAGCCCTTCCCTTCACCACATACCCAAAATAATTAAATTTACAAATTTGAATAAGTTAAAACTTTACTTTTCTAACTTTCCTAAAAATGATGCTTTGATTAAAAAGGGAGTCTTGTTTTAGTTGACCAAAGTCCCTAATCATGACAAAAATTTAAAAAAGTTTAAAGTCGGTGACAGAATAAACCATCCAAAATGGTGAGTCTGCGACTGGAAGTCATGGTAAAAGTTGTTAGTCCAATTTTTTATCATCTTTTTTGGGAAACTTTAAATTAATTAACATCATCTTGTGCTATAAGTGGTAATTGTACTTGAAGAAAGGTCTGCCGTAAGTTTAGGGCCTAACCTTCATGCGTTGTTTTGCGAGAATTCACAAGCAGAAAAACTTTAGCTGACTCCAAGTTACCTAACAGCATTGATCTTAGAACATTACGAAATAAAAGACAGTAAGAGCCACATGGGCCCTATCGAGACTGTCCCAGTCAGCCCAACAGAACCAATCACCAATCAACATGCTCTTGCAAATCCACAAAGCACTCAAGGGCTTGTCAATAACAACTATATTACAGAATACCACAAAGTCTAAACATGCTCATAGCAAATCCACAAAGCACCTCGAGGGCTGTCATAACCTATCTTGATTACAGCAAAGTCCTACAACTACAACAAACTAAGAACTCTATCTAAAGTATATACATGCTAGCCCACACTGCAGCTATAATAACTATAAATAACATGGGCAATTAATAACTACAGTAACTAAAACCTGCCAATTTGGCTTAGTCAAAATATACTATATGAAACCCAAGCCATCCATATACCTATCCAGTCCTTTCTTAAATGTTGCAATCAAGTTCCATTCAACAACCTCCTGTGGCAAAGCACTCCAAAATTTAACAACCCTATTACTGAATGAATGCTTTCTTATATCAAGATGGCATGCTTTCTTCTTAAATTTTCTTATTATGCCCCTGGTCACTCTGTCCGTGCTCTACTAATTAGAAGAAAGCATGCCATCTTGATATAAGAAAGCATGCATTCAGTAAAAGGGTTGTTAAATTTTGGAATGGTTTGCCACAGGAGGTTGTTGAGTGCAACTCGATTGCAACGTTTAAGATGGGACTGGATAGATATATGGATGGTTTGGATATCATATAGTATATTTTGACTAAGCCAAATTGACTGGTTCATAGTTACTGTAGTAAGATGTAGACTGCATGTTTGACCATAACTTAGTTATTAAGGTATGTGGATGGTGTGGGTATCATATATCATTTTTTTTTTTACTAAGCCAAATTGGCGGATTTTTGGTTACAGCAATTTTACATGCCCTAGGGTACTTTGTGGATTTGCATGAGCATGTTTGGTTAGTGGGTTGACTGGGACAGTCTCGATAGGCCCATGTGGGGTTTCTTACTGTCCCTATATTTCTAATGTTCTAACTATGACGAATTTATTGGTTTTTTCTGTAATTAGTTATCAAATAGATGTAAATTTTTAGACTTGTATCATGGTCCCCTCATGAAGAAATCGCCTTTTCTACAGAAAACATTCCTAAACTCCTAAATTCCCTTTTCTCATAGCTCTTACCCTGAACCCCAGAAATCATCCTTGTTGCTCTATCTTGCACTCTCTCTAGCATATTAAGTCTTTCTTTTAAACAGGGGCCAAACTTGTGCACAGTACTCACTAATTCCGCGCCTATACATAGCTATTATACGTTTTACTTATAACTTGCCTTGCTCTTGTAAACAACATTGCGATTTATTATGCCCAACATCTTATTAGCATTCCTTGCTTTCAACACTGATTAGCTACTTTCAAAATTACTGCTTATAATCACACACCTAAATCTTGTTTCTTGGTTCACAGACTTCGAGGCCAACCCCGCCATTTTATTTCATAGTTAAGAAACTTTATTTGAGTAACTAGTGAAGAAACCTTACACTTTTCTACTATTAAAATTATCTTGCCCCCTTATCTGGCCCACACCAAGAGTTTATTCAAGATCATTTTGAATCTTTAGTACATCCTTCACTATTCCTAACTGAGGTGGCACTTTGGTATCTGCAGCAAACGTTAGAAAACCGGATTTGCATTTAAGGGTCGCCTAGTCTAGAAGTCATTCTGAATAAACGAGGAACGAATAGTGGTCCAGCACTGAACCGCTGTGGGACACCACTTCTTCACATTCATTTCGCATGATTTTACGCTGTACAACAACGATTGTTTATTTCCACAACCACTCTTTAACACAACCATTTGCCACTACACCTATACCACATTGCAATAACTTGTTCATCAGCCTTATGTGGGAAACTTATCAAAAGCTTTGCTAAAGTTTAAATATATGAATATCAATTGGATCTCCTCGGTCACTCCAGTCAGTAATGTATTCCATAAAGTTCTAAAAGGTTTGTTCTGCAACATGACCCTAGCCCTTCTTCTTGAAACCGTGAGGGAGTGCCATAGGCAATAACTTGTTCATCTTCTAAATATTTATCCATATGAACGCTTCAAGTAACTTTTCCAGAATCTTACAATCAAAGATGTTAGCTAGACTGGCATATAATCTCCCAAATCTTGCCTTACTACCTTTCTTATAAAATTGTTATTTACAGTGAAATTTGAAAGTATGGCTTTTGGTTTTTTATTAAAAACATGTATTTTATTAAACTTCATTAAGTATTCATCCCTTTCTTTTTATAGATCAAAATCAAAATACATAATTCATATTTTTGTTTAAATTGTGGCCCGTATGGGGAACTAATGTTTGACCAGGGTATACTTGTTGGTTTCTGTTTGAAGTGCTATCTTAAATAACGTTTAGCAAAATTTCGAGCATTTCTCAAATAAGTGGGGGCAATTTATATTTATTCATATTTAAAAAAAAATTATGAAGAAATTATCTTATCATAGTACAAATTAAGATTAAACTTTTACCAATTACTGGATCTAGACATAGATTAGTTTCGACTTTGACCACAGTGTACATATACTTATACTGTGACTTTGTATGCAACAATATTTCAGACTTAGCAGACTCTGACCCCCGTTCTAAAGTTTGAGCTAAAGTTATTTCAGCTGTAACATGCCTAACAATTTTCGTTTATTTACTTACTTATATTTTCGTTTATTTACTTATTTATTTACTTAACGTGAAACTTATTAGGTAATTAAAGGTTTATCAGTAATTTTGAACCTAATTAATTAAAATTTAGCGACAAAGTGTTATCTTTGATCGTAAAGTAGGCCTAGCCTACTTGGTGTTTTATTTGTAAGCCAAATACTGCATTGAGCCTATGTTTTTAAAGGCCTAAGCTAATAAACAAAGCATAGCCTACTCTAACAGAGCTTTCGTGTAATAGGTTAGGCCCTTGCTAATAATCTTTATCAGGTCAACACAAAGAAAAGAAATAATTTTATTTTCAAACCTAAGCTATCAAGCTGGCCTAAAGAAATGATGTACCTATTAAGTCATCCAGGTGGTAAAGGTGTAGCACGGACCCACATATTTTTCTTCAACATTTTTTCAGAGTCCAAATGATATATATAATGAAATATGGTTGTCACCGCCCGATTTTTATGAAAAATCACAGGATATACTATTTTATATACAAAAAATAATATTGAAAGAATAGTGAAAGAACGAAAAATCTTCTCGCTTTAGGAAAAAAAAAGTTACAGCCTCTCAGAGTTGTATACTATTACTGGATTTTCTTTAAAAAAAAAATTTTTTTTTTTTCTTTTTTTTGAAATCACAGAAAAAAAAATTGCAGGCTCTCAAAACGTTAAAATATTGATTCACTAACTTGTTATATTCAAAAAAATTAGTGGGCTCGTGCTCATTTAGGGCCATCCTAGGTTCAGGTTATGATAATGATTTGTTATTTAAGCAAGATAGAGACTTGTATTCGACTGAACGTTGATGCATGTGTGAACAACGTTATGCTTCGTCTCATGTAGCAACGTAAAACTTATCCGATAGAAGGACCTGGATTGTTTCGAATATTGAATAAGTCTATGGAGTTTTAAACAACTGTTGAGAGGCTTTAACTTTCTTTTGGTAATGTAGAGTTTAATAGATTCTGTACGATATAATCGATATTCTTTGTTCACACTTTTTTTTTTTTTTATATTAGGCCCATGTAAGTACTAGAACAGTGGTGGCCAAACTCTTTCTCATAATTAATTTAATCAAACACTGCCAAAAAAAAAAAAAAAAAAAAAATTTTTGGGAAATATAAAAAGGAATTAGGTATATTTTACGAACAAAATATTGGTGTTATAAAAATATCGTAAATTGGCAATTAACAGTAACGTTGCTAAAATAACTCTATGTTTTATATTTAGTAAATCTTATATATAATATTATATATAGTGATATATACATTATATATGTATTAAATATATATATGTATATATTACAGAATTTTAATCAGTAGAATTATCTAGAAAAGTATAATACTTACAGAAGAACCAATTACATAATTGGAATCTGCGTATAAAGCTTTACTCAAATGTAAAAAAACAAATTCGAAACGTACGACACTTACAGAAAATAAATTACATATTTGAATCAGCGTATTAAGCTTATTTATGTAAAGTTGTTTTATGATTTAAAACTAACGAACGACCTAGAGTAGACCCGATAGATATCAGGACATCGGGGTCTCCTTCGCCTACTAGGTGACGAGGGTGGACTTCGTCCTCCTCACTGTCCCCATCGGTCCTCAAGTCCACCTAATGGAAATGTAGCTTGAACTTTCAATTTTTAGGACGGCAGAGGGGGGGATGAAGCCCCCCCCCTTCACCTAGAGGCCGAGAGAACCCGACTCTTGATATCTATGCAGGTCTACTCTAGGGTGTTTCGTTAGTGTTTAATCGATAAAACGCCTTACATGATAACCATATAAACCTTTATCAGTATTAATATTTTTTACTAAACTTTAAAGTTCATTTGCAGCTTCAGTTAACCCTACAGAACCCCACTGACTTTTGAGATAATTCTTAACTGATCATGTTTCTGTTTATGCCCCATATGATATATATATATAGTATATATATATATATAATATATATATATCTATATATATATTATATATATAGTATATTATATATATTATATGATATATATATAGTTATATAGCGTCGGGTGGGGTGACTGGTGGCCCACCTCTTTTAGAGGGGTGAATCGGTTCCACTCTAAATAAAAATGAAAAATAAAATAAAATTTCGCTCATATAAAGCCACGCGGTAGTTACAAGTTTTACTTTAGATCATCTTTAATTCCTAGAAAGTTTTTTATATTTTAAAAAATATAATAAATAAGGGTACAAAATGCCCTTCAATTGAATTTCAACAACTTTTGAAAAATGAAGTTTATATTTAACGTTATAGAATGAAAAAAATGTTGTGGATGGATTTAATTATTTTTTCAGTGTATACACTCGAGTATGTTAACTTTAAACTGGCAAAGTAAATTTTTTGTTCCAAATAGTATTAGTGGCTAAATCACGGGGCCCTAACTTGGTCCGATTCACCCCACCGTAAAAATTGATGGGGTGAATCGACCACCATTTTTTTTTTCATATTTTAAACGTATTATTGACATTTTTATTATGTATAATTAATTTAAATATAATAATAAAGTTTACCATATTAAAAAAAAAATTTAAAAGTAGAAAAATTTGAAATTTATATAAATACGAATTCCAATTAGTGTCAAAATTTTTGAGCGGAGAATGGGGAATCGGACCACCTTATTTTTTATCTTCTATATTTTATGTATAGTTTTTATTGACATTTTTGCCTAATTTTGTTAACTAATTTTACTTTATGAGAAACAATTATTATATTAAGTTAAAAATTAAAATGATAAAATTAGACGTGACCTAGATAAAGTGAATTCAAACAGATGGTCCGATTCATCCCTCAATGTGGTCCGATTCACCCCTCCAAGGTGGGGGTTACTGTTTCAATATTGAAACTTTATAAAACTATTATGTATTAGAGATTACATTATTATTTTTTTGTATGCTTATGACCTACTATAGGGCCGTGATTTTCAAAAAAAATCAACAATGAGTTGCATTAGGGGAGGAGTCCAATGAGACAAAGGTTATACCATAAAGTGGTCCCAAGTCCCCCGCCCTCTGGTTGCTATTCTATAAAACACTTAGGACAGGTTACATACGATTTAATATAAATAATTATGATTTGCTGTGGAGCTCTTTTAGTTGCAGAAACAAATTTTTTTTTTTACTGTTTATCAAATAAAATTGTGTTGTTAGTTTTTATGTCTTTAGAAAACGTTAGATATCATTAGTGGCGGCTTAAGCATAGCTTCGTATTGTAGTGCTTATATACTTTTGACAACTCGGTTCCCTATTTCGTCATTATATATATACGGTATATATATATATATATACTATATAGTATATTATTTTATATATATATACTATTACTACTATAATTGTATATATATATATATATGTATAGTGGTCCAAACAGGGGTACCAACAGGGTGAAAAATACTTAGTAACCGGGGGTTCATATTTTATTGATAAAGTAACTAAATCTTCCCTGCTCGCAGTATTGATAGTATTGATAAAATACCCCTTTTAAGCATTTCACCCTGGAATCAAACCTGGACCCTAGCAGATAAACCCTATGTGTTTGACCAAACTCGCCACATGAGGCTAAAAGAAGAACACACCACAATACTTCTATGGTGAATATATGCACCCATCAAGATAGGGACGTGCACATTTCTTTCCAGCTCTAACTCTGGTATAGGGCAAACGGGTCACATCAAGATAAAAATAAATAGGTAACCGGGCCTCATATTTTATTGATGAAGGTAGGCTAACTGCACTGGCTCGCAGTATTGATAGGTATTGTGCATAAGGAAATCCCGGTGGCCTTTAAGTATTTCACCTGCTGGGAATCGAATCTGGACCCTAGCAGACTAAACAGCGTATGTGTTTGAATAATTTCCCTTAGAATTAAAAAAAGGGGTATTTTATTTAGTATTAATTAAAGCAGAGTAGTTTTTTTTATTATAAATATATTAAGTATGTTACTAAGTATTTTGTCACCTGTGCGTATATCCAATGTTTGGCACCTATGGCGCGCGAGTGTGGAAGCAAGAGGAAGCGCGACGATGTCCTATCTTGGTGGGTGCATATACTTCACTCATAGGAAGTATTGTCATGTTTTTCCTTTAGCTCATTGTGGCGTAGTGGTCAAACGCACATAACCGTTTATCTGCTAGGGTACCCAGGTTCGATCCCAGTAGATGGTGAAATGTTTAAAAATCAGCGTCTTTTCTACTCAAACTATCCAATAATGTGCCAGAGTGCAGTTACTTTATCAATAAAATATGAAACCCCGGTTAATAATTATAAATATAGCATTGTGAATTTTTTTTTTTTACCCACTCTTCATTGAGAATGGGTATAAAAACCAAAGTTAAATTGCTACAAAAATGGGCGTAGTGTCACTTTACTTCTTCTGTATTGAGGTACATTATAAGAAGGGGGTATACCAAATTTCGTCCCTACAAACCATGTTCCTGGGTTTTGGCCAGCAAACTCCCTCCTGGGGGTGCATGGTCATGTAGTTATCACCACCAGATGGGGTGCCAAGTTTGAGAAAGATACCATGTCGCAAACTCAACGCGTTACTAGGTATGGTGCGGTGCAGTGCCAATTCTGACTCCTTTTTCCACTTCTTTTGTGCATTCAGTGCATTTCTTCTTTTTTCAGGTGGGACCCCCCCTCCGGGGGGGTTTCTTTTTTCAGGCGGGACCCCCCTCCAGGGGGGTCCCCTGGACTCTGACTCCGAATCTGGCTCTGACTCCTCCTTACTCCTTCCTCCTCTAGGCAATCTCCAAATTTCATCCTTCTATGGTCATTTCATGTAGTAGTATAGGTACAGTTTGGAGGAGTCCTGTCTGCTTAAATATATTCTACCCGAGTTAGGGTTATCATACCACTCAAAAATTTGGCAGCCCATCAGGCATGGATGCCTCCCCCCCCCCCGGAAGGGGGTGCTATCACCTAAAAATAGGAAATGACTGTAGAATGATGAAATTTGGAGATTACATAGATGAGGAAGGAATAAGGAGGATTCAGAGTCAGAGCTGGCACCGGTGCTGGAGCCAGAGCCAGTACCAGTGCTGGAGCTGGTGCGGTGCCGAGTTAGTAAATATTTATATGATAATACCATATTGGTGTCCTTATATATGTTATCGAACCCGTAGATCTCGAATATGAAGGTTTCAATTTCGTAAAGGGTGTCTGGAAACCCCCAGAGGGGGGTTCCTCTGAAGAAAACATTGTTTTTTTTTTATCCCATTGGTGAAAAATTGATGGGGTAAAAAAAAAAAGTTTTATTTCTAGGACATCCAATAATTCAAAAAAATTATTAGTTTGCCCAAGTTCCTCCATCAATATGTAGCATCTACCAAAAAAAAAAAAATATAAATATATAATACATATGAAATGTTAGCAAAAGTTATTGAAACTGTAAAAAAGTTTTGCAGCCATTTTTTAACTGTGGGTCGACATTTGTTATCACTGATTACTGTCACTTAAGAGTAGCCCATTTTTTATAGATTATTATGACAGCTACAAGAATAGCAAATAAAATTCAAAAAAATATTTTCAGGAAGGGGGGGAGGGGTTTTGTTTATTTTATACCCCATTACCTTCAAAAAATTTTTTTACCCGCTTGACTATATATATATATATATATAATATATATATCATATATATATATAAATATATATAGATATATATATATATATATAATATAATATATATATATATATATATTATGGCATATTTGTAGATACTGTATTGTGACTTTTTTCTGAAAAAATTTTCTAAGTTCAGAAAAGTTAAGTTAAGTTTAGTTTTTTAAGAAAATAATTTAGTGGCAAGCTTCTGGCCTAATTCCCAGAAGCTTGCCACTCAAGAATTTTCTTTAAAAATTTACCTTACTTAACTATTTTCATAAAGAAAAATTTTATTCAGAAAAAAGTCCCAGTACAGTGTCTACAAATATTCCTATACTATATATGTATATATGATATACCGGTAATATATATATATATATATACGTATTATAACCTATATATATATTATATTGAGTATATATATATAGTATATATATATATAATTTACATATATATATTATATATATAATATAATATATATATATATATATAATATATATATATAATATATATTCGGTTTCCCTTACAAAATAGTTTCTTGAAAATTGTCGCCGCAATTACAAATTTAAGGGCATAATCTGGCAATATCCCAATTTTTTTCATAAGGATGTCGGGATATCTGGACATGTTTACTATTATATATAAGTAGTAGTATATATATATAATATATATATATATTATAATATATATATATATATATATATATTTAATATATATATTAATATTATATTATATATATATTGCTATTCTCCATCTAGTGTTGTTAGTGAGAGTCCTTAACCAAGTTGAAACATCCTCAGATCAAAACGAAAGACTTTCACTTAAAAAAGCTAAAATGCTCTATTTTTGTACAAAATTTAACTTTGAAAATTTAGCAAATTTAGGTATATTAACATTCATTATCCAATATTTTAGAAAGGAATATTAGTGTAGTTAATAATAAGTTATGATTAAGAATCTTTTGTTTTACTTATTAAATAGTGAAAATTGTAACTTTTATATAAATTTGTTAAACTAAAAAAGTTATCTAATTTGAAAATTTCGGCTTTAAATCTTTTTGTCGAAAATAGATTCGAATAATTAGGATAAAACAAGGGTTAGAAATATAGGACGATGGTTCAGAGTAGGGGGTTCACTTTTTCAGAGATTCAAGCAGTAGAGAAGGTTGAAGTTAAATGGTAGAGGGTAAAATGTTTTACCAAAGAACAGTGCAAGCTAGGTGGAATTAGTACTGAAAACAACAAAAGAAGCTACCATCGAAAAAATATATATTAAACACAGAGATGGCATAAATAAAATTTTTAGAGAAAATTATAATGTCAATCATAAGTGAGATGGTGAAAGGTGGAGAAAAGGGAATAACTCAAAATTTGAAAGAATGAGTTCAGCTATAGTAGAAGTTAAAATAGTTATTGCTCCTTCGAAAGAGAAAATTTGAAGGAAAAAGGATGAAACAAAACTCGAGTTGACGTTCCGTTATGAATTCGAAGAGTACAAGCCAAAAGTTTTATTTTTTTATTTTTTTGATAAACTAGTAAAATGAAAAAAAAAAGTGGCTCAAATGTCAAAACTAGATATTCAACACACTTCATTTTCTTTTGTATGAAATCTCAAAATCTTCAATTGTTAAAGCATTAGAAAAATTATTAATTATAAAATAATAATAAAAAAAAACTAATAAAAATATATTTCACATTAAATGACCAATTATTATTTTAAAAAATTAAACTTGTAGCTACTTTTAATGTTAATAGAGATCTACAGCTGATATATATATAATATATATATATATATATATATATATATAGTATATATAGATATAATTATATATATATAATATATATATATATATATATATTATATATAATATATATATATATATATAATATATACCAGTATAATAATATATAAAATAATTAATATATATATATAATATATATATATATATATATATATATATATATATATATATATATATATATATATATATATATATATATATATATATATATAATAAATATATAAAAGTCTATATTATATATAATATATACCGTAAAATGGGGAAAATGGGTAATTTTTTGAAAGAATTTTTTTTGTTGAAGTGCCAAAAATCAGAAATTGAAATTAGACCCATGTTTAAATATTTATTTTAAAATTTAGGCTACGTTATTAATATTTTTGAAATATAAAAATGTAAAGAAAAATATTTTTAGCAAATTTTTGAAAAATGCAATTTTCAAATTTTTTTGGGGGTAATATGAGTAATTGGTGTGGGGTAAAATGGGTACTTGTAATTATGGGTAACTTTGGATTGTAAGTAGTATGATTTAACACTGAATGTAATAATAACTGTTAAAGATATTATAAAATTAATTTGTGTGGAAATTAACTGTAAGCTCATATTTTTTTATTTGTTAAAATCATTTTTTTTCTAAAATTGAATTTTTTTTTTTTTAATTTTTTTAAATCTAAAATCAAGTTTACACATTTTTAAATTTTTTTTTTTTTTCAATTTAAACTCATAAATGTTATGGCATAACATAAATATAGAAAAATGTAAAAAAAATATTTTTAGTAAATTTTTGAAAAATTAAGGAAATTTATTTGAGTTATAGTTGTCATTGATTTAATTTAAATTAAATACAAATATTGAATATATTTTTTCTAACAAAAAACTGCATTTGAAGTTTCTAATCACTTAAATTATTAAAGCAAATACTTATATTATAAAATTACTCATTTTCCCCCAATTTCAACTTTTGACACGCATTTTCCAATCACCATTATATTTTTACGAACTAAAAGGAATATGTGCAATTATTTACATCAAAACTCTTACTTTTACACTTTTGTATATTTTATTAGTCAGATTTTAATCCAAACTGAAAATTGGCCGAGATACAGACTTTAGTTTATTTTTGGAGTTTCTGAAAAAGGGGGAAATTTTTTTGAGTTATATTCGTCACTTATTTAATTTAAATTAAATACAATTATTGAATATAATATTTTTTCTAACAAAAAACACTCAATTGAAGTTCCTAATTTAAAGTTGAGTATTGGTCATATGAATTGTTTGGAAATGGTTATTGCTAGGTCTTTATTATTGTTTATGTTCAGATTTGCAATATTTTTAGAATGTTTAATTTTCTGTTTGCTGATGATAATTATGGTGTTTTGAGAAGGTTAAATGTATGCCTATAGTTAAACCTAATATTTTTGGTGTTTTGTTTAGTGGTATTAGTGTGTTGTTTAGTAGGATGTTAGGGTGTAAGTTGGCTAGATGTTTATCTGCGGTGATCAGTGCCACAGAGGATTTGTTGGGAGATGTGGTCATTCTGTTGTTGTTTAACCAGGTTTGTATTTGTTCTCTGCATTCTTGTGTTAGTTGGGTACTTGGGTTGTTGTTTCTAGGTTTTGGTGAGTGGTTGCTATAGTTATGTCGTTTGGGTATGTTGTGATGTTTGTGTGTGTTGTGGTTGAAGTTGGTAAGTCTGATGTGTATTGGTTAAAATGTGTGGGGGATAATATTGCTCCTTGGGGCACGCCGTTTTGCATGTGAATAGTTTTGGATTCTATGTTTCTGTGTTTAACTGTGGCTGTTCTGCCTGAGAGAAAATTGGCTATCCATTTTTTTGTGTTTGCCATCTGTATTAATAATCTTTTCTACTAGGTTATGTCTGGGTACTGTGTAAAAGCTTGTTTATTTTGTCTATTGCTAATTACTATTGTTTTGTGGTAGGGTTTTTTGTTTAGGCCATTGACAATGGGGGATGATGTTTGTGAAGGCTGTAGTGGTTGAGTGTTGATATTTGTATCCATGTTGGAAAGGTAAGTTGGGTATGTATGGGTTTATTATCTTTAGGATGAGTCTTTCAAGTAGTTTCCGGAGTGTGGACAGTAATGATATTGAAAGGTAAGAGGGTGGGTCATTGAGGTCTTTTCCTTGTTTTTCAGCTTAGGTATAATGATTGCTTTTTTTCCATTTTTGTGGGATGTAGTTTAGTTGTAAGGATTTGTTGAAGATGAGTGTGATATTTTATTGTTTTTTGTGATAGGTGTTTTAGGTGCATGTTGGAAATGTCTGGGCCTGTTGCTGGCGAATTTTTGAGGTTTTTGATTGCTTGAATTGTATCAGCTGAGATAATTGGTTGTGTTATGTTGTGTTTTTTTGATTTTCTTGATCTTTTTGATTGTTTTTCTGTTTTGCAGGTTTGATACTTTGTTTGGTGAAGTGTTTGGCCAATTTGTTATGTTGTTTGGGTGTTCGAGGTTGTTGGTTATTAGGGTTGATTATGGATTCATGAGTTTGTGGTTTTGTTTTTTTTGAGTTAAGTAATGTTTTTATTGTTTTCCACAATCTGTTGCTATTTGTATTATAGATGTTCTTTGTTAGGTGTTTTTGAAAGTTTGTTGTGTTGTGAGTTCAGTAATTTGAGTGTTGGGGTTGATTATTTGTGTTATTCTGGATGTTGTTTGGGAGTGTTTTTTTGAGTTGGTTCCTTTGTTGGATTAGTGTTTCTATTTCAGGGGTTATTGTTGGGTTATATTCTTTTATGTATTCCTTAGGTATGTATTTGTTGGCAGCTTTTGTTATGTGAGTGATGTGGTTTATGGCTTTTAGAGTGATTGTCATTGATTTGTGATGTTTTGAGGTGTTGGTCCATGTACATTATCATGTACAGTTTGCCCAGTCGGCTTTTTTGTAATTGGTGTATGTTTTTGTAGGGGTCTTATGTTTTTTGCTTTTGTATTTGAGAGAGATGATTATTGGGAGAGGATCTGAGTTTAGTTCTGTTAGTGTTGACCATGTCAGGTTTGGATGGATGTTTGGTGAGCAGAAGGTGATGTCTGGTTAGGTAGGGGATTGGTTGTTGTGAAGGGGTAATCTAGTGTGTGATTCTTTATGGTTTAGTATGTTTAGTGTTTCTAGATGAGATAGAAGTTTAGTTCCTCTGTTATCTCGTGTTTGGTGTTTGTACCATGTTTCATGGTGAGCATTAAAGTCTCCTGCTTATATTAGGTTAGGGAGTTGTGTCACAGGAGATTGGTTATGATCTAGATTGTGTTGACAGTATGGAGAAGTTTGGTGTGGGATGTATGCGTTTATGATGATGTATGATTTGTTACTTAATTTGATTGTGATAGATTGTGTTTTTATATTGTTGTTGTCTATTAGTATTGCAGTTTGTGTATAGGTATTTGAATATGTTATATATTTCTGTATCAGGGTTAGTAGACTATGTTGAGGTGGATCTGTTTCCTTGTATATTGAGTAATATTTGTAGAAGGGGTTTTTGTGATATTGGGGGGGGAGAGGTGTTCTGGTATTATTGCTATGTGAATGTTGTGAGTGTTCATGAAGTGTTCCAATTATCTGCTTTTGTTGTTGAGTCCATTGATGTTGAGCTGGAGTATGTTTATTGTGTCAGTAGGGGGGGTTATTATGCTGGGTGGGGTGCAGCAAATTTCGCACTTCCAGTTGTGTCCAGGGTTAGGTAGTGTATCAAATGGGGAGTAGGCCAGATGTATCCATCTATGGCACAGGAAACGTCTTATAGATTTACCTCTGACGATTTTTTTGGCATATTGGGCATATCCAGACATGAGGACCCGGGTTCTGTTATATGTCTCCTGGCTAGTATCAGTAGGGGGGAGTGCCGGTAAGGCTTCTTCCAGAGAGTAGGCAGGTGGAGGAGGTGAAGTGCATTTGAACCAATCCAATCTTCGAAATGTAGATTTTTTGAGTCGTAATTTTGCCATATATATATATATATATATATAATAAATATATATATATATATATATATATAATGTAAACACAATATTTATATAATATATTATTAGTAGTATTATATATATATTATATAGGTAGTATGTATAGTATATATATAGTGTATATATATTTATATTAATATATATATTAATAACCACCCAGGGAAAGACAGGGTGTTAATCACTTGGGCGTAGAGGCGCACAAATTTCTTAAGGCAAGCAAAGTAAAAAAAAAAAAGTTCATTAGAACTAATGTCATGGGTGTAGGGAGGTTTTTGGGAGTGGAAGAACAACCCATAGATACCCCGTGTGATTTGTATCTTTAAGAAGATACAAATGCAAATCATTTAATAAATTATTATTATGCATTTACATCATAGCATTCTGAAAAGACTATAGAATCTCCGGGTTGGCAGAAAAGGGAGATTTTCAGAAAAAGGCCTAACCCTCATATATTATATAGCAAGTATATATAATATATTTTGTTATATATATATATAATATATCTTTATATATATTATATATAATATAATAAATTATATATAATATATATATATATATATATATTATATATATATAGCAGGCGAACATATACATAGGGTAGCAGGGTAGGTAGCTCTCTGCCCAATATTTTTTGAGTCTTTTTTAATAAAATAAATTAAAGGTAAAGTTTAACTAAATTAATTAAAATTTTATATATGTTTATAAAAACTGATTTAATAAAATAAATTTAAAGAAACGCAACTACTTTAGTAATAACAATTATAGATAATTAAATTCATTTGGGAATTTTCCTTCCTTAGAACTCTTCTTCTTAAGAGGAAAATTTTAAAGTTATGGGCGTACATTAAGTCTTTGTACTTCATTAACTATTATATTGGGCATGCAGGCATCAATCTCTTCTCGTAGTCTGCTCAATAGATACGAAAATTCATGGGTACAAAAAAAATTTTCCACTTTCCCATAATGAACGGGTAACGAATAATTTTTGCAAATGTGAAGGAAATTTTGAAATAATCTCTCTCCTCTTCTCTCGTTCTCGTCTCTCTCTCTATATAATATATATATATACTATATATATACTAATATATATATACTATATTATTAGTATATATAATATATAGTATATTATTTATATTACTATATATATATATTGTTTATTTATAGTATAGTAGTATATATAATAGTATTGTAGGTATAATATATTATATATGTATATTTGCCCGTCGGCTGCCCAACCTCCTCACCACTCCTTTTTAATACACTGATCGCACAACAGTCTCAATACCATAATATATCATGAATACAACTACTAACACTCTTGCCACGGAGGTCCACTCCCCGCCGCAGTTAATAAAATCTCCAATTTGTTCCACTGAGCTCCTGAACAAGACCACCTACAAAATCTTAAACCTTTATATATTCGCCACCCGACCACCCCAAACCCGCCCCAAAACAACCTCACACCCCCCTATCAACATAAGCTCCATACCCAAATCTTCATCCTTAGAGCGACTATAATGCCCCACCCACATCTGAACTGCCTGGTATGAAACCTACCCCTGATCCCCGGGGTAACCAATAATCCTTAATGAATTGGAATCGCCTGGAAGGAGCTGATACCTTGCTCACACTCCGAAGTGAGCAAAACAAAAAAACCGGAATGCGGGTCCAGCTGAAATCGAAGATCCCTCCCCAGCCAACCATTATTTCGAAATCAGATCTACTATTATGAACGTGTGACGCGCTGCACACCAAACATGACATAACAACATTAAACCACCTCCATTCATTCATTTAGAACAACACAATATCATTCAAAAGCCAATCTCTTACATACTAAGGGCTCACAGAAAATTTCCCTACATTCCTAAACTATCCCCCGAAATCAGTCAAATTATTAAACAAAGAAACTCGCTCCTCCAAAAACTCAGACCATACACCACATTAATCACTAACCAAAATAACTAACCTAAACACTCTGATCTCTAATCTCATAACCACTAAACTAACTAACAAGTTACGAGAATAACCTACAAAACAACATCTCACGCCATAGATAATAAGAAACGCTGGCAGGTTTCAAAAAACTAAACAACTCACAAAACAACCCCCCTCTCTCACACGAATCCCATCCTTGCCCGACAACTACTCCCTTCCTCAAAACAACAAGCAAACAGGGCCTCGCAAAACACTACGCTAATATCTCCGTAAACCTACTCTCCCATTAATAGGGTTAACAAAAAAACACTCAAAAAAACTTTCCTCAGATCACAACCCTCCACCTCCTTTTACAACTAACACAACATGATTTCAGAGACAATCAAAACCCTTAAAAAATCACCAGCAACAGGACCAGACTCAATCTCAAACTTCCACCTGAACACCTAGGAGGAAAAGCAATTCTCCTCATCACAGAAATCTTTAAACATAGTTGAATAATATAATACCCCCAATCTGGAAACAAGCCCATTCATTATGCCCAAAATGTGAAACCTAAAAAAAGCCCCAATGTCCCATCCTCCCTATCGCCCAACTCTTCTCTTCTCTTCACCATCAGCAAACTGCTGGAGAAACTATATTAAAAAAAAATTCCCCCGACACATCAACCCTCCCCAGAATTCCAGACATGAATCTTAAAGGCAACCATTTCAACAACTAACGAGCCCTCACATCCCTTACATAACACATAAATTTGGCTGTCAACCAGCAGTGATTCCGGCCATCCACATAGATGCCATTACTTACGCCATGTCGTGATTGAACAAACAGCCGCTTCTTTGACACTGTTCCCACATGTATCCTTATACAAGAAAATTCTTTGTGCGACGAATCTGCTCACCTCTGATTGATAAGGTCAATGGATAGGACAACGGCAGAGCGTGAGCCTAATTCAGATTTTTCCTTTACCGAATCCATAGATTAGCATAGACTCTCATAGGGCTGACTCCATAGTGGTCTCGACTGCAGTGTCCCATATATCACATCATAGCTCACCTCTTTCCGACACTCCTGATCACAGACTGCAGTGAAAAATCGTTTGCGTAGGCCACCCGTAGGGCGTCATTAGGGCTTCTCGCGGCCATGTATTGTTCTCTCAAGATCAAGTCCGTCTTACACAAGTACGCGGACTACATGCCCAGACCGCCTAGCCTAACCATGTCCCTTCGTAATCGTACCGAAAACATACGTATATCGTGGTGGCTTCACGTGGGCAGACGACATCAGCTCATTTCCCACATTCTATGCGACCGCTTGGTAAGATATGACCACCAGGTCCACACACCGCGCACAACAAGAGGAGGATTTATGCACTACCACAAGAATATATATGCTCACTTAGTCAGATTCTTAAACAGTAAGTGAGTAGCTCCGCATACCTGCAATCCTTGAGAATTAGCACAGCTGTCCCACTTTCTTACGAAATCCTGCCCATTACTAGCACCTGCACGACTAACTCAGTACAAACGATCCAGCGAGGAGCGATCCAAATACTTCGGATTTCACGTCCAAGAGTAAGTCGCTATGTTGGAAACAAGCAACACGCCCTTACGCCGGCTAATAAGGCCACAAGATACGCGTTAGCTCGGAAATATACTTTAGGAGGACTCTTACAAGCCACTTACAACATCAGTATGGACGTTTTCTCCCTCCGCAGTGACAAGCATTGCAGAGTCTAGAATGTCCTGCAACGTGGCTTTACAGGTAACCACTAGAGAGTATACGGAAAATTGAGGCACCCTCCGAACTCTCTCCAACACATACCTCAGCCGACAAGAAACGAAACACACCCTTACCACAATCTTCAAACAACTCCTCAGAACTAAATAATAATTATGCCTACCCCCTGCATGGTTCTCTGCACTATCACAATCTCAACTTAATAAATTGCAAGTACTACATAAACCACTGTCCCTAAGAATAATCACTGGGATGTACTAAAACAACCCCATCCAACATTTACCAATGATGAGACACCAATCCTTTCTCATAGCCCTACCATCCTTGAACATGGAGGGACCAATTTTTCGCAGAAACACTCATTCAAACCATCCATTAGAGAAGTAGCCACACATACTCTCCACCCTCCTTCCGAGCCAAAACTTTATAATGACATCTACAACACCATTCCTCCCCCACCCCCAAATATTCTTGGTCTTCTCTCACATCTCATACACAATTAACTAACACATATCTACAAATCGCCCCAAATAAACATCTACTAAACACCCCCATCCCCAAACATTCCCTACCAGAAGATCACTTGTCCAGAAGAAAAACCACAATTACCTCCGCCGGAGCAGATAAGGCCATCACCGTCAGAATCTTATGGCAATTATAAAATTCGATTCAAAACTCACAATGTTATAGCGGAATAGATATCTTCCCTACCCTTGAGAAGGGTGGCCCCCCATCTGACTAGATGTGTATATCCCGTTTGGACCCAAACTAATATGGGATGGCATCTTGTCCGTTGCACATGGATGTGCCATCAGCCGCCCTCGACGCTCCCCGAACCACCTTGCTGGGGTAACTTTCTATTCTTGACGACTGTGGAACGCGCGCCAGAGCGGTGGCGGCTTTCTGGAGGCTGTGTGGCCCCTAATAAGGTGGGGCAGGGGCAGAAATATATATAAATATATTATAGTATTATATATATATATTATTATATATATATTATATATATACTTATATTATATATATATTATAGTATTATATATATTATATATAATATATAATTATATATCTATATATATATATATAATATATATATATAATATAGTATATATTATATATTATATATAATATATATATATATATATATATATATATGATATATATCAGTGCAAATAATTTATATAATATATTTATGTAGTAGTTTTAGTATTTAAAGGTAAAGATATTATAGTAGCAATGATAGTGACTGTTCATAGACGGTGGTTCGCGATGGAATGCTGAGATGATTAGTTTGGTTTACTGCTATCGGTTATATATATTATATATTAATATATATATATATATAATATATATATATATGTATATATTATATATATATTATATATTATATATATATATATTATATATATATAATATATATTATATATATATATATATATAGTATTATATATACGGTATATATATATCTATATACTATATATTATATATTAATAGTATATATATATTATATATATATATATATATTTAGTATATATATATATAATACGTGTATATATATAATAGTATTATATATATATATATATATAGTATATTATATATATATATATTATATATATATATCATATTGTATATATATATATAGTATATATATATATAAGTATATATATACTATATATATATATATATACTATACATCACACAACTTCCTTACACAAGTATAATTTCAGTTACGGCCACTGATATATAGCGCTCAGTGAGAATGAACATGGGGCTGGTCCAAGGGAATAAGAAATTGTTCTGGAAGGAAGTGCAAACAGTTAAGAGAGAGAGAGTATGGTGGTGCCCAAAGAATAAAGGATAGGGATGGTACTTTCGTAACTGATGAGACTGACGTGAGGAATGTGTGGAAGGAGCATTTTGAGAATTTTCACAATATTGGTAGTGATGAAGAAGTGATAGTGAATGTGCGTGGATTTGGTGCGATGAGAAAAAGGTATTTTGGGGATGAGGAAATCAGCAAGGAGGAGGTAATTGGTAGAGTGAAAAAGTTGAAGAATGGTAAATCTGCTGGAATAGATGGAATTACTGGTGAAATGATTAAGAATGGAGGCGAGATTGTGATTGACTGGATATGGAAGTTGTGTAACAAGGCGTTTGTGTAGGGTGTGGTTCCGGAGGACTGGAGGAAAGCAGTGATATTACCCCTGTATACGGGTAAGGGAGATAAGGGAAACTGCAGGAACTACAGAGGAATTAGTTTGAGTGTGGTGGGGAAGGTATATGCTGGTATTTTGGTTGAAAGAGTACGCCGTGTGACGGAGGGTCTGATTGATTAAGAACAAGGTGCATTTAGGAGTTGTAGAGGTTGTGTTGATTAAATTTTCACAGTGAACCAATTGAGTGAGGAAATGAAAGAGAAAAAGAAGAATGTTTTTGGGTTTTATGGACTTGCAGCAGGCGTATGATAGGATTAACAGCGATGCTCTTTGGCAAGTGTTAATGATGTATGGTATTGGTGTAAGGCTTTTGAATGGTATTAAAAGTATATATGTTGACAGTGTAGCATGTGTTAGAATCAATGGAGGGGAGAGTGATTGGTTCGGCATCAAGAGTGGAGTGACAGGAACGCGTCATGTTCGCCATGGTTGTTTAGCTTGTATATGGTTGGTGTGATGAAAGAATTTAAGGTAGGGTTGGAAGGGGAGGGTGTTAGAATGACAGACACTGAAGGGTACCTTGTTTATTGTATCCTGATGTTTTGGTTTTGTGTGGTGAAACTTAAAAGAGTCTTAGAAGTTTGGTAGAGGGTTTGGCTGGGTGGTGTAAAAGAAGGGGATGAAAGTAAATGTGGATAAGAAATAAGTGTGGATGGTGGTAGGAGAGTGAAGGACAAAGGTGTGAAATTAGATGTTGAAATGGTGAAAGAAACAAGTGTCTGAGTTTTAAGTATTTAGGTTATATATTGGGTGAAAAAGAATGGAAGATGCTGAGAGTAGTAGGAAATTGTGAGTGGCAGGAGCGATTAATCTTGGTGAATGCCTAGAGACTAAGTGTCAAGATTGTGAGGGGTATGCTGGTACCAGTGTGTAATGTATGGTAGTGAAACGACAGTATGGAATAGTAGGTATAATAGGTCTAAGGTGCAGGCTGTTCAGATGGATAATCTTAGGGGTGTGTTAAGTGTGAGGAAGATCGATAAAATGAGGAATGACCACAGATTAGGGAGATATGTAGAGTGGCAAAAAGTGTAAATGAGGAGAATAAACGAGTGTGTATTTGAGATGGTTTGGTCCATGTGGAGTGGATGGATGGAAGTCGGTTAATCAAGCGAGTGAACAGAGGATTGTGTGTTGGAAACCGATCGGCTGGAAGACCAAAGAAGAAGTGGATTGAGTCTGTAAAAGAATGTTTGAGAGATAGGAATGCAAGTAAAAAGAAAGGTGATTAATAGAAATGAATGGCATGGTTTTGTGAAGGGGCGTGACTGTGGGCCTGACCCAGGGGATGAACCCTGCAATTGACGACATACTACAGTGAGTGATTTTCATGATATATGAAGCTTTAGGAGAGCGGATACCTGTTGTGAGCATCTGCCATTAAGGGTATGGGGGGGGGGGCTTTCTTTTTCGACTTCAGGTCTTTGGTTTTTTACACTTGTCCGGTGATTAGTTGCTGATCAGCACCGTCACCCTTAAGATCCTGGGATACATGAGAAAGATAAATCTTAATGTGATCATTGTAATTAATCTTTTAGAGAATTTAATGAATATTATTTTATTTTATTATTATTATTATTATTATTATTATTATTATTATAATTATCATCGTAATTAATCTTTTTGCGAATTTCATGATAAAATTTTTATTAAATTAAAATATATAATATATATATATATCATATATATTATATATATATATATATATATATATATATATATATATATATATATATATATATATATATATATATATATATATATATATATATTAATCAAAGGTGGGCATTAAACTGCGTTAAAGTGTTAATCCGTTAATAACTCGTTAAGTTTTAAGTCAAATTGGGAATCGTTGGTCAATTTCGAAAAAATTTAACGGTCTATTAACGAGTTAAAATTTTTCCCCATAAAGTCCGTTACCCGTTAACTTAATTTGCGAATTTATGAAAAATTTTCTTATTAACAGCTTTTTGAATGGCATTAGATTTATTTCGAAAACCGAAAAACTCGTTTGTTTACTTCAAAATTACCTTAAACACGATCATCTGATTGGAACTCAAATTCAAATGTGTGTATAATAAAAGATTTAAGAATTAAACAAGTTTTAGTAAAAATTTAAATAAGCAGGGTCGGTAAAAGTTTGAGTTTTGAGGGAATGTGCCTACGTGCTGACACCACCCGTCGTTCAACTATATTCTCTTAGGTCTTAATACTAGCACTTTCCCTCAGGTTGGAAGCACGCACATGTCCAACCTATTCCGAAAATAGGAAGCCGCTCTGATCCTTCTAACTATCGCCCTAATAGTTCTCACTGTTGTATTCTAATCCTAAGATCTTTGAATAAGAAACGGATCACTCTTCCTTCTTGAGACGAGCCATTCTGGCACATCATGCTCTTATTTCCGATCGCTAATACGGCTTTGGGCGTTCGAGGTCTACTGGCGAATACTTTCCTATTTAACCGATTTAATTGGTTTTCGCTCTTAGGAACATACTGCAGAATTGCGTAGTGGCGCTTGACATATCCCAAGAGCATTTTTGAACGCGGATATGGCACGCATAATTGCTCATCCAAGCTCCCCTCCTTTCCCCTCCTTCTCTTTGCTAAACATCATTCGGGCTATGGTTTTGATGGAGGCGACTTGCTTTTTCTGTCAATAAGTGGAGTTTTCCTCAGAGTTTTCGTCTCATCTACTTTTTTCCTACTTTTCATTAATGAATCTCTTCACCTGCACATCTAACAACTCTACCACCTCACATGCGATGACTTCGGACCCTTCATCTCTTCAACGTCATTTCAATTCTGCTTGCCATCTTTTACTTCTAGAATTGCCTCTCGTCTTTAATCTTTCCGATTCTATTGTCGCTGCTAGATAGAATTGGGTGGGGTCGTCTGAACCTTGGTGAAATTCAATTCTTTAAAAACCCCAACTTCCTACAAATCTCCCTCTCCTAAAATACCTTCTAACTTTTCCTATCTCTTTGAACGGTTCTTCGTCTCTCCTGTTTGCATATATAAACATCTTGCCTTAACTAAAAAATGTCTTTGAACCTCACATCCACAACGGTTGCTGGGGCGGCCTCAAAGAAACTGGGAGTTACTCCAGCTATACAAGGGTCTCATCCGGCCTTGTATAAAGTATTGTTCCCATATCTGGGGGGCTCTGGTCTCACCCGGCTTTTGGACCAGGGTCGAAGTCAAAGGCCAAAAAGGCTTATAAACTGTTTTATACTTTCCAGTTCACTTGAACCTCTATCTTTGGGCGCGAGTGTTGGTGCTTTATCTCTGCCAGTGGCCGTAAATAACCCCCTGCAAACCCCGCGGATGCGGGGGCGCAGCAGCCGAGAGGGCGCACGGCGGGCAAGAATGATGAGCACTTTTTCGATGAAAACTCCATAATGAAAGCTCCTCTCTCTCTCTCTCTCCTCTCTCTCGCACAGCAACTGACTTTGATTTCTCTCTTTGTGCGGTCTCTCATTCTCTCTTCTCTCCTCTCTCTCTCTCTCATTTATAGTTAATTTCATTTATAATTTTGAAACTGTTTACCTAAACTTTTAAAAACTCAAAAATCATCCTAAATTCAACAAAGAGCTCTGAAGTAGTTGAGGGCGACAGCATTAAAAGACAAATGTCTACTTTCATTTCATTTTATTGCTTGTGTTTCAAAGAAAATTTTTTGGAAAGTATTAACATTCACTTCTAAACACTCCAAAAATCAGACATGTCCCTGGATGAAGCTTCCACTCTTTTTAGAAAGGTGTGTCCCCCAAACTAAACCATTGCCGAAGGGAGAGTTTTACAAGCTAGGGGAAGAGGCCCAGGAAATTGCAAAGAGAAACCTGGCAAATTGAGACTTCATTGCCCACTAAGCGCAAAAGCAAAGTGACGAAGCTTCCTTTGACGAGCCTTTCTAAAGATGTTGACTGTTGCACTGATCCTTTGCAACAATTTCAGGATGATTGTTTTTTACAGAGTCATTGATATGCTGATATACTAATGAATCGGAGGTACCAAGAGTATGAGGAAGGTGAAACAGATGTTTTTGCTTTTTGAGCCTTACAGCCCTTAAAGAACAAACCTGATAATGAGCTCATGGAGTCTGCTGACAAGTTTTACACAAAAATATGAAGCCGACGTGACAAGGGAAAAAAAAGAAAAGAATTGTCTGCTTCGGAAATGTTGTGGCAAGTGAATAAAGACAAAAGAAAAAATGACAAAAATAATACAAGTGACAGGAATATTTGTTGATTGAAATATGTTGTCTTGTCTTGTAGTATTCCAGACGTGTGTAAAGCTTTTATTAATGTTTCTGACACTCCAGTACTTCATCATCTGCTGAGATATCTTTTCAAAATTAAAACTAATAAAAAGTTTTTTGAAAAGTACCATGACGACCGTAAGGTTAAATGAATTGGCTGTACTTAGCATAGAGTATGTTCGGGCTCGCGCACTGGACTTGGAGAAATTAGTGTGAACATTTTGTGATGCAAAGAGACGTAGGGGATTAATGAGCATTTAGAGGACTATTAATGTCAAAGTAAAAAGTAGATGACAAAGTGTTTGTAGGTTGGGTTTATTTGTAAGTTTTTTTGCTTTACTTTTAACCAATAACAGTATTGTGAAAAGTGGTTTTAAATAATTGCGCATCTCTTATATTATATAATATATATATTATAGTATATATATCATATATATATATATAGTATTATATATATATATGTATAATATAATATTATATATATATATAGTATATATATATATTATATATAATATATATATATATACGGTATATATATATATATATATATATATATATTATATATATATATATATATTTATATATATATATATATAAATATACATATATATATATATATATATATATATATATATATATATTAATATGTATATATTATTATATATAACCTTTTTTTTCATTGTAATACACTCTGGTTCTTTCGCTTTTGTAATGCAAATGTGATTTTTCTTTGATATAAACAAGAAAACTTTTTTGTCATTCAAGTTTCCAAAAACTCTATCCACACCGTCCATGACTAAAGGGGGCGCACAAAATAAAGTCGCGGGGGAGCGTAACTTACCTTAGTTACGCCACACTGCAGCTCTTCTATAGGTTATCGAGCGGCAGGTGTTCGAGGCGAACTTACCACTCGCGTACCACTCACCTTACGACCCTCGTAGCACAAGGGGGTGCTGTATCTGCGCACGAAACGTTTTGTGTAGATATTGGTACCTCCAGGCTTTTTTGCTGCTGTGTTTCCTTTTTTCCTTCCACCACTGTTCTGTGGAAATACTCTCTTTCCATCTTCTGTGTTTCCTGCTGAAATTTAATCTCCCTCCCTTTACAGCCTTTGCGTCTATGTTCATCTTGCGAATTTGCGCTAGCGATGAAAAATTTTTGGCGTGCAACATAACCCTCCTTGAATAGGGCTCTGCCCGTGAGTGTGGTGATAACTAAACTAAAAAAAAATTGAAGACGGTTAACGTTAACGATTAACGTTAACTTCCCGCTACATTCTTTACCGATAAAGGCCTTCAATGATTAACGCCGTTAATTTTTTTTTTGTTAAACGATTAAGAATTAACGACGTTAACTTTCTCATTACGGTGCCCACCTTTGTATATAATATATATTATATATATATATTAATCCTCTATATATAAAAAATATATATATATATATATATATATATATTATATTAGTATTATATATTATATATAATATTATATATATTATATATCGTATATATATATTTATATTATATATATATATATATATATATATATTATATATATATATATATATATATATATAGTATATATAATATATAATTATATATTTAAATATATATATTTTTTAAAAGTTAATTTATAAAATTATTAAGAAATAAAAAATTAAAAATTTAATTCCAGAAATAGTGATCTTACAAAGAAAAAACAGGTAAAAAGGCTATCATTAACCGGTGGAGCGACATTGCGGGAAATTTTACGAAGAGTATTGTCAAAACTATTGGTATTTGAAGTTGCCCACAAATATACCTGGCACGGGATCAAAGAAAAAAAGTTTTAAATCCCTGGAGTTTCAAGATATACTAAGAAGTAAGTCAAATGATATTAAATTTCTAAAATCATGCTGACAATTTAAAGTTGCATTAGCGAAACTATTATCATATGCACTGTTTAAAAAATTTGTATGCATTTCTGCAGAAATGAATATTAACAATTGAATGTTTTATATGAATGCCAGTATAATTATTATATCAATTTAGACTAATTAAGATTGGCACTATTTTCAGCTGCTGTAAGGAGTAATCATTCGGCAAGTGCTGCATCAGATGTCGAAATTGAAAAGGCAGTGGGAGAATGGTTGAGGAGGGTTGTTGACCGATTGCCAAGGAAGAAAATCCTGTGCAAGTAAGAGGCTATTGAAACAGTATTTGATAAGACATAATAAACTCAATTATCCTTCCAACAGCGTTGCAATGATTAAAACCCAATTCACACAGTGAACCACCATTAATACCTTACATCTCATGCATGCAAGAATCATAAAGGTCATAATTGAAAACTGGTAATCATCAATTAGAATTACTTGGCCTTGCATACAAAATCGCATTCATTAGTTCACATCCCTAACATAGTCATCATCATTTTCTAATCCGATATTTTCATTTGATTTTTGACGTAATGTACTCTCTGCTCCACATTCAATCTATCTTTTAATAAACTTTTGTTGGCGATTGTCATAAATCATTTATTTTTAGTTTTTCCAAGAGGCTCAAAACTGTGGTCCTTGGACTCAATTGCCGGTGAATCCCAAAGGGTCGTGTGAGTTCTTTCAGGGGATCTTGCAGCTCCCTGTCAGTTTTTTAAAGAACCTGCCAATGTACGAAGGTGCAATTTTGTAAAATATTAATACTGCCTTTTTTTTTTGCTATATTCAGAACAAGCGTAGATTTTTCAATTGTGGTAACCAATATACAGTACGTACTTACGGCTTTAGATTTATAACGATGTCATAATAATCTATAAACTTGTACCAGTATGTCATTTTATTAATAGATAAAATTAAAACAAAGAGAAGGATAAATTATATTTGATTTTATTATATATCATAATCAAAACGCTAAACAGATAGGCCTAGATATTTATTTCCTAGCTTACTAATTCCACCAATTTAAATATAGTATGCTAAACTGTAGCTTATTAATTAAATATGTTAACTCAAAAGTATAATAATATTCAAATCCCTAGGTTAATTTAATTTCATTTTATAATTTAATAATAATTCCAAACATGTTCATCCAGATTGTGAAAAACTATCTATCTATGCCGATAAAGATCTGGCCAAATTCATGGCCGGAGTTGCAACACTAATATATTTATTATATCTTAATTTCAGGAGGAACAGTAAATGATAATTTGAAGATGCTTCCCTAAAGGAATATTTTCACAAAGAAAACAATATGATAATTATTTTTTATTTAAAATTAATAACTTTTATGTTTTTTTTCTTGCATATTTTAGTCTGCATTTTTTAACAAGATGCCAGCCGTCCCCTCCAGGTTTTGTTTTTAAAAGTTTATTCATTTTTATTTGCTTTTTTCAAAAGTATTTTTCATGTCAAATTGTTAAATTATGTTTAACAGAAGATTTTGTTTAAACAAAATGTTTTTCTTTGTTTTAATTTTTATATATACAGTATATCTTATCCGTCAAAATGACGAAAAATACTGCTCAAATGACGTTCAGAGGGTACAGGAAGGTATCAGTTGGGCTTTAGTAAACTTTATAACTAATATTACTAGGTTTTACAGTTGTCACCGCCGTTCACGGGCAAAGGGCCGTATTCACAAGGAGGGGGTATTATATATATATATATTATTATATATATCATATATAATATATATATATATATATATATATATATATATATGATATTTATTATATATTATATATATATAATATATATATATTATATATATATATATATATATATATAACGGAGCGTGGTTGAATACTAAAAGCAAAAATGATGAAGACCTCAAAAGAAAGATCTTGGAATTATATAAGGAGGAAAAAAGATACTAAAAGGTGCTTACGTAGGAAAGAAACAAGAAGTAAAAGAAACAGTTTGGAAGGAAGATGAATGGGGACTACAAGGGAAATTAGGAAGCTCTTCTGGAAGGAAGCGCGAAAGGTTAAGAATGAGAATAGGGGAATTTGCTTAGAATAATGAATAGGGATGGTGCTTTTTGTAACTGATGAAATGGATGTGAGGGAGTGTGGAAAGAACACTTCGAAAATCCTGCACAATATTAACATAATGAGAGGTGATAGTGAATGTGTGTGGGTTTTGATGGTGCAAGAAGAAGGAAAGGGTATTTTGGGGATGAGGTTATTTAGTAAGGAGGAGGTAATGGGTAGAGTGAAAAGAGTTGAAGGGATGGTAAATCTGGGCAGTATAGATATGAATTAAAATGGGGGGAATGATAAAGAACGGACATACCGACAAATTGTGACCCAGTCTTAATTTTTGGGAAGTTTGTGTAATAAAGCGTTTATAGGGGTAATAGTTCCAAGGGATTGGAGGAGAGCGTTAATAGTAAACCCTTATATAAGGGTAAGGGAGCAAAGGGGAACTGTAGAAATTTGGGGAATAAGTTTATTTGAGTGTTGTAGGAAAGGTATATACTGGTATTTTTGGTCGAAGAAGTGCGTCGAGTGACTGAAGGACTGATGGGGAAGAACAAGGTGCGTTTAGGAGTGGTAGAGGGATGTGTGGAATCAAATCTTTACATTGAAACAAATTGATTGAGAAAATGAGAGAGAAGAAGAATAAATTGTATTTAGGTTTTATGGATTTTGCAACAGGCGTATGATATAGAGTTAATGGGGAAGCGTTATGGCAGGTGTTAGTGATATATAATGGTGTTGGTGGTAGGCTTCTGATTGGAATCAAAAGAGTTATGACGATAGTGAAGCGTGTGTAAGAACTAAATGGTGTCATTGGGTGAATTGGTTTAGGATTGTACATATTCATCTAGTCTGTATGGAGTGAGCACAAGATGACGCGGAGTTGCTGCTACCTTTGATGTCTCTGTCTGGTTTATCATCCATATTCTTGTATACTTTGGATCTATGTGGAGCTTTGAACAGCCAATTAGGTGGGGATGGCAAGGAAATGGTGTTGTTAATAGAATGATGGAGAATGGAGATGAAAGAATGGAGGGTGGCCCTACCTATATTATATGCGAATATTTTGGTTTTTGTGTGGCGAATCAGAAGAGAGGTTTGAGAGGATTGGTAGAGAGATTTGGCAGGGGGTGTTGTAAAAGGAGGGGTTTTGAACAGTAAACGTAGATAAGAGTAGGTTATAGGTTGTGAGTGAGGACAATCCTCAGTGTGAAGTTATTTTTAGGATGGTGAGCAGGCTGGAACAAGTGTCCGGAGTGTTAAATATTTTTGGGTAATGTGGTTGGATGAGAAACGGAACGTGATGATGCATGAGTGTAGTAAGGAAAGTTGTGAATGGCAGGAAGGTGGCTTTGGCAATTAAATATCGTTGGTGAATGTAAAGGGGACTAAGTTCTTGGAATGTGCCTAGGGGGTCTTCCATTGAAGGCGTATATGGTTGTTGTAACATGGTTATTATAATGTAGTTGGCTATGGTCTGGAAATAAGAAGTATACGATCTAAAATTCAAATGTGTTTTCAGGAATAGGGGAAACAAATCTTAGGGGGATGCTGCAGGTGTAGAAATTGAGGAGAAAATGAGGAATGAATTTAATTTTAGAGAGTTGTGTGGTGGTGACAGAAAGGGGTAAATGAGAGAATAAATGGAAAGGTATGTTGAGATGCGTTTGGTCAATTATGGAAAGGAATGAATGATATAGTCGTTGGTTAAGGGCGATGTATAAGTGGGATTAGTGTTGGGAACCGACGGCTGGGAGACAAACCAAAGAAAAAGTGGATTGAGTCAGTAAACGAATGTTTGTAGGAGAAGAAAATGTAGTTTTGGGTAGAGGCGAGAAGAACGGTGTATAACAGGAGTGAATGGCGGAGGGGAAATTGTGAGGGGGTAGGTTGTGGCCCACCTGGGCAAGGGAAATGATACTTACATTGAACGATCTACCATATGGGGGTCCAATCGCTGTCCCCATGAGCTCTAGTGTGGATTTTTCTTATTTTTCTGACTGCGATGAGTTTCCACTCACTAATTAATGGTACTGAAGGGGCGGTAAGGCTCGGGCTTTCTTTTCGAACTTGTGTCATGTTCTTTTCTTCTTCTTGGCTGCTTTTCCTTTTCACGACTCGTTACGCCACCTTACTACTCGACTCTTCTTCCATTGTGGAAAATAGAAAGGAAGATAAAGTAGAAGAATATATTATATATATATATATTATAATTACTATATATATATTATTATATATATATATATACTATAATTATATATAAATATATATATATAGTAATATATATATATATTATATATATATAATATTATATATAGTATTATTATAAATACACAATTATATGTTTTTTAAAAAATTTAATAAGAAATTGTATATTTTTGATTTTTGTAACAATGGGAATGTTTGTTTCATATTCTTTAAAATTTGAATAAATTAAATGTTATAACTGATTACTTCCCTAAAGTTTTGTTTGTTTCGATGGATTTTCTTCAATTAAGCTTATTGGCATTGAGAAATTCGGGGAAGCTTACAGATTTTTCAAAGAATGGGTTTTTTTATTCATGTAGTTTTAGT
>JABUQX010020303.1:0-43773 GCA_015478945.1 Trachelipus rathkii
AAAAGAGAGAGATGCCGCGCGCGGCCGGGTACGCGGAAATATTGTCGCTGCCGGTGCGACCTCGCGTGCGGGCGGGAACGCGCGGGCGGGAGACGCTGCGGGGCGCACCTGCGGTGCGGGTTGGCGTACTTTTTTTCTGGCGTGGGCTCATGCTGGATACCTTGGGGGTTAGGCTTTTAGAACTCAGGACGGGGGGAAAATATTAATATTACTTGTCAGTTTCTTGATGTAGGTGTAAGTGATGTTTTAGTCGATTATAGTGGCGTATTGTAAGAGTGAGGGGATTTCCATCAAATAGTATGAATCATCAATATAGATGTATCTAATTGCTATTGCGAGCAATCAATCCCATCCAATAGTTGTGCATTCTAATTGGTGCTTGAGCATCAATAGTCTGTAGCATGTCAAGTGGTAGTCGCATTCATAGTTTGAGGGCATAATTTATATAGTTCGAAGTGTGGTTGTTTTGTGTGTGTTTATTAGTGTCATTGAGATGTGTATATGGTTGGTCAGTTAGTTGAATGGTGTTAGATTTGGTGATGTTGCATGACACCATTGGTCCTCAGATTTATTAGTGTGTTATTATTTTTTGTAGGTTGTTAATAGAGAGGATGACTACTGTCGATGAGTAGTGATAGCTATCTCTATGTGCGTAATCTTTTGTAATTGATTCACAATCTGTATTTCCTTTCATACCTTTTATAACGCTAGGGGTATCAACACCTTGCATAATGTGCTATTTCTAGGCTCAGAGTGTGTGTGGGTTAGGACTAGAGAGGATATGCTTTGAGATTAGAACTGGAGTGATGTCAGTCGTGTCTGCTATTGTGGTGGCTACTATTGCAATTGGCGTATCTGGGGTGTTTTTCTAGCGGTGGCACTATCGTGCACTTCATTGGCATACTATCACGCTTTGGCATCTTTTGCACCTGACTACGTCTAAGTATATCTACAATAGAAATCTGACTTAGAATACTGTGTTTACAGTGATTTGAACCATCAAGTAAGTGCCATACAAATTATGTTTGTGGCGGTGTCGTATTGTGGTCTTAAAATGGAGCCATTGGTAATCGGTGCAAGAGTCTAGCCGAAATTATTCTTTGATGTCAATCACAAGTAAGTGGTGTTTTATCATGTCAATAAAGAGGGCCAATTCCGAAAGGATATGGACAGTAAAAAATTAACCGTGGATCAAAATTGGATCTCAAGTGGCTTGGCTTTATGTTTGTGTCGTCAACTTATGGGTTGGCTAGTGTTTTGTTATCGTTGGTTGGATAAGTGTTACAATTATTGATTGTCTATGTTAAATGAATCAGACTGTCATTTGATGTTTTATTGTTTTTTTTTTGCTGTTCAGAATTGTGTGTATATATGTTTCATATGATAAGTGTTATATTTTTGTGTATGTAGTGTGTGTGTTGTATATCAGTGTAAGTTGTGTTGTGTAGGGTGTTCAATGATTTTAAGGTCAATAAGATCTCATACTATGCCGTTCAAGTGGTAACGAAAATTGTGACGGTGGCCACAGTGGGCAATAAAAATGTTTGTGCGTTGGGCCAAAATAGAACCCCAATGGTATCTGTGCACAGTCAAGGCGAAATTATCATTGGTCAAACAAGGCTTAGGAGGACTGCTATCAGAATAGCGGCTAACCCATAAGTATGGTGCCAAAAATTATGTCCTGTCCTTTGGTGGGCATTAAAGTAAATGACCATGGTTCGAGAAAGAGATATAGGCTTGGCGTAAAATATGGTTGGTAAGTTAGTAGGCTATTAGGATTACAGGTTGCTTGGCGCGATATCCTGTTTGTGTCGCTAGGACGGCTCTTGCTTCGAAGTTTGGCATAAAGGATAAGTTTAGGTGCCTCGGAAAAATTAGGCTGTGCCTAATAAAATGAGGGTTCTCCAAATAAAATTAGCGTTCCCTCAAAAAATTACAGTGTTCGTCGCTAAAAAATAGGGTTGCAAGAAAATAGGTGTCTCAAAAAACATTAGGGTTCTCAAAATAGTTGAGGTTGCTCTAATAAGAAATTATGGTTAGCCAGACAAGATTTGGTCTTCATAAAAAATTTAGGTTGACAATCTAATAAAAGGCAACGGCTCCAATAAAGGTCTGCGGTCAATATATTTAAAGGTCTGAAGGTCATGGTAAATTGATATCGCGTTGGTTCAATTTAAAGGTGCTTCGAGCTATCTGTCCAAATTGCATGGTTCTAGACTTTCGCTACTACTTTATCATTTATTATAGTGACTATTAGATGATATATATTATGTGTGATACGGTTTTCTATATTGAGTTATACTATATATTATTTTTGAAGGCTGTATTACTGATTTTTTTTGTGTTGGGCTTATATATATATAATTGAGTTTATTATATTATATAGTTATAGTTTATTTTGTTGAGTATTTATATTTATTATCATAATAGTATTATTATATTTATTGAGGTAATAGCTTTTATTGAGCTTAGGCAGTGGTAGGAGGGTCGTTTTAGTATATGTAATAACGTTTAAGCGGTCTAATTAGTATATATACAGTATTACTATTTTTTATATTGTTATATGTTTCGTATATTAAGGTATAAAGATTAATATTATATCAAACTGCATAGGTTAAAAATGTCAATCTATAAAGTGTCAAACTGTATTGTGTTAAATGATTCAAATATATATTACGAGTTGATTTAGAGTTTTTGTCAGTTTTATATTTATTATATGATTATGTTCAATCATATGGTGGTACGTAATATATTGTGTAAACTGTATTATAATATATTTTAAGTTTATTAATTTATATAATTATTGGAAACATTTATTATTTATATTATAGGCTTAGTAGATTATAGTATAATTTAGTACGTTTCTATTATGTGTTTGTGAGGTGTGATGTGTCGTTTAATAGATGAATAATGTAGATACATAGTTTGAGTTTTATATTATATATATTATTGAGTGATGGATATTATTGATTCGTGTATTATTTAGTTACTTTACCATCTGAAAAAGCATGCCTATATGATTATTTAATATATATAATTATATATATACTGATGAGGTCTAATAAGTACGTGGGTTTGTACATAGATGATATAATATATAGTTGATACTGAGATAGATAATATGAGGTATAGCTGAGTATATAGGTAGGGGAAGTACCTGTTGCGTCGTTGTTAATTCTGCGCTTGGGCTTTACGAGTTTTGTTATTAGTTCAGAATATGAGGGTTAATGTGAAAAAAGTGAAAAAAAATGACTGAAAGGCTGAAAAAACAGTCAAGGAATAAAAAAATGATGAGAGATGCTGCACAAGATGAACAAGAAATTACTATAGTTTGAGGGAAACGAGAGCGTTGGAAAAGTAATTTGACGAGAGCGCATTACTGTAAGAGTTTAAGGTGTTATCTATACTATGTTTTACTTATATTTTGCTACACAGGCTTGGTGGAGATTCTTAATATTTTGAGACTAGACTAGTTTTCTTAAAATTAAAGTTCTGATTTTTTGAAGATTTAAAACTTGAAATGCTATGAACAGGGAATCAATTAAAAATGAAATTTGTTTATTTTTTTTTAAAAGTTCTATAACTATGTAAAGATAGAATATTGTATACTGTATTCGACTGGAAAATACACTTATCTGTAGTTGGGTTACTAGAAAAAGAAGCCTAATATTGATGAAGTTAAATTGTTAAGGTAAGTCGTGAATCGTTTTTTAAAGTCGAAATTAGACGTTGTATTCTTGTTCGTTGTTGTTTTGCTAAACAGCAACCTGTAAATTGTTTTTCCTTTATTATTGTTTTTCAGTATGCTTCTTTTCTAACTCCAATTCTTTCAACTTCGTCTTAGTAGCTTTCTAGCTATCATTTCATTATATTTCCATTCTTATGCTGATGATCTTAAACTTTTTGTCAGATAACCTTCAAATGAGGACAGTCTTGTCCTGCACTCCACTTTTGCTCTAGGCCTTCTTCTCGATTTTTACGTAGCTTCTTTTCAGCATTTGGTGTCATATTCTTAGCATTGAGATAATATATTTTTCGCGTATATTTTTGTCTTTTGTTTTGTTTTTTGTTTCTTGTGTCTATTTTGAATTTTGTTCTTAAATAGTGTGCTTTCTCTTATAGAGTTCTATTTGTAGTGTTTAAACGTATCAGAGGCTCTTCATTGTGGGAGTTCCCCTTATATTTCTCTCCACTTATCCAACGTAAGAATATGTATTTTGTTTATTATGTCGTCAATTTAATTCGTCGCTTCATGAAAAGAGATCTCTTGGAAGTTAGAGATAGTGATACATGTAAGGAGTTTGGTTGTTATCGCTTGAACATTTTATAGGTTTGCATCGTTTAGACCGAGTGATTTAAAGCATTTAACGTCTCTCTGACATAGATTGGAGGCCTGGTACTATGTGGTTGTGATATTTGTGGTGATGGCTTAGTGGTATATTTTAGTGTTGCTTGGCCATTGTGGATAAAGGCTCTTCTCAATCATCTTGCATTAAGCATGTGTGAGCAGCTGACAGTGGATAGGCTTTTATCTTTTTTGGGGACTCTGTTGTCACTGTTGTATATATTTAGTAGTGTTTGAGCTGATGGATTCGTTTTTTATTAAATAAACGTGAGCCCCATTAGGCAGATGCGATTTATATTTTTATCGACTTCGTTCCCGACTTTTTCCAATTGTTTATTGAGTAAACTGTGTTTCATTGTTGTTGCATTAGCTTACCTGGAGAAATGTTGAGGGCGAAGTCCATATTTTCTGGTTTGCAAGGAGCAAAACTGTATCGTGCCGTTGGCAGCAATCCCATTTTCAAGCACCGGGTGTTTTTTGATCGTCAATTAGTTCCAATAGCAAGAATTTGATAGCTCTTGTATTCATGCATAACAGTTTGATTATTAATCTTGTTGCGAACATACAGTGGCAATGTGCCTGTTCGTAACTGTTTGCTTTGCTTTTATAAATGTTCGTTCATATTTGTTCATTTGACGGTGGTAAGCCTTATGTTGATTGAATTTTTATACAGGTTTGAGGCATATTTTTACAAAACTATTTTTGCGTTGTATCTTTGAACTGTCTTTCATTTTCTCCTCATCTCACTAAATTAATTTGAAGCTTTGATATCTAGGGTATCTATCCAAACCAAGACATTGTATAACTTACATCGCCTGCCACATCTCGTTGATTACCCGTGCGTCGTAATTGATCGAAAAAAAACGCTACCGCATTTTATTTTAAGAGATGTATTTATTCAACATCATCCTGAAAAATAGTGAATAAATAAACAAAATTTATTTACGCTATGTTTTCCCACGTTCTCTTTAAGTTCAACGAAGCTGAAAGCGACCATCGCAGCCACGCTTGAATCGGGTGATCTTGGTCCGGAAATGACAGAAGAAGAAGAAGTTCGATCTCCTGAACACTACTTTGCTCCCAAAAAAGTGAATTTGTGAAACATTTTGTAAGTATATTGGCTTAAAATTTGAGAAGTATGAAAATCTGACCTGAAGGCTTATCTAATGATAAAGTTGTTTAATATAAAAGTGAAAAAGTGGATACGCGCTGGAACTTTGGTTGAGTTGGGCGTGTGTGTTTCGGTGTTTAGCTCCTGTGAGAATATTAATATATTATTGATTTATGATTAATATATTATTTGAGTTATATATAGTAAAAATTTTCTATCAATTATATTTTTCTAAATATATGATGATTGGGTAGGTTAGCAAGTATGTTTTTCATTAAAAGGTTTTACGATATTATAATATTACTTATCTCAAAAGAGATTTTAAGGCATGTTTGTGCATTAAAAAAATAATTATTTATATTATTTATGAATTTATATAATATTACTACATATCTCAAAAGATTATTATTATTCCTTGTTTTTTGCATTTTAATGAATTAAATCTTATCATTTGTTATATTATATTATTTAGATTTCAATTGTATATTATAGGCGTAAATCTCATCAAAAAGTATTGTTATTTATTCGGTTTATTAAATAATTACCACTATACATATAGTTATTAAATAACAGAGCACGAGTATATATGTATTTGTGATATTTATATATATTGTTACGATATTGATATTCTATAAATTGATTTATATATTATATATGGCCTGATTATAATCAGTGTATATATAGCTGTGTATATTATATCGTTAGTTATACTACATGTATAAGTGTAGGTAAGATATATGTATAGATTAATTTGATTATCTGATATTGTATGGTACTAGTAAGAGGTAGGGTTATAGTCGTGATGTATAGGGGGTGGTGTTGGGTTAGTCTGTTGAGTTTAGGATAGGTAGTAGTTTATTATATATGTTAGTATCGTATGTACGTCTATTAGTCGAGTGCTTAAGGAGTTCAATTAGGTTGTTTATAGATTACCTCGTTATTAATTATATATATATAATAATTAATATTTATATAATATAATTTTAGTATTTATATATTATTTATTTATTATTTATTATAATATTATTATTGTAATTGTTTAGTCTGTAGACAGCTATAAGTCTTTAACATGTAATGAGACTGAAAATTTTATCAAATTACCAATAAAAATATCTCGAGGCTCACTAAAGTTAAGTTCTTCTCTTCGTTAGAAAATTCTTTTAATGGCAAGTATCGGTCTTGCATGCTCAGAAGCCTATCCAAGGTAAACATAAGTTGCTTTTTATTAGATCTCTAACTTAACTTAATTCTCTTATAACGTTTTAAGAAATTTATAGATATGATAGGCGTATTTACAGTAAGCTTTTACCATATTTTTCTTGATAAAAATTTCTGTTATAAATTAACAAACGTAAATATCTTCATTAACAAACTAGGAAAAATGGCAATGATGGTGATTTGGGTAGCCCTTATATAATAAGGCTAATCTTGGGGACCTGAGTGCTTGGTGCTAGTGACCTTCCTGGAGAAGATCCTAGTAAAGAAAGGAACAGAAGAAGTGGTTATGTAGGATATTTGGGCAGCCTTAACATAAGGCTAATATTACATGGGACCTAAGTTATTTTGGAGGGCTGGAATGTAGATCTAATTCTATACCTTATATTATATACCATACGTCGACATTATATTTGAATTTGAGACTTTAGAAGTTTCTTTCAGAAATATAGGGTGTTTGGATTCCTATGTGCTCGTGTAATTCATATAACAAGATATAAATAAGATTATTATTATATATATTATTTTATATATATATTTTTAGTGAGTAGTTTATTATATATATTTATATTATATTATATTATATTATGTATAATTATAATGTATATATTATATATATATTATATATTATATTTATTTATATATGTATAATATTATAATATGAGGTATTATATATTATTTAGTAGTGGTACCTTGGTTTTTGAACTGGAAATTTGTTCAGTTCCTTGGTCCGGTAACCGGTTGGAATTAGCTCGGTATATCGTTAGGGTTCAAAAAAAATTTTCTCGGCCGGAAACCCTGTAAAATTTCTTATGAAGCTCTTCGTTAACTATAAAGAGGATTATGTATCAATAGGATTAATATTCATGTTATAATATACTTCGAACATAAGAATTTCTTACATTCAGGGTCACGTACCCTACATTCATGAACTATATGGAATAATCATCATCGCGAAGGAATATTCTGAGAAAGTTCTATAATATCTGACTTAGTAAAGAGTTTGAGAGTCTTTTATATTTTCTGGTCTAATAGTGGAGGGTCGACATCATATAAGCTAAGATACGCATATAGATAAGTGAGTGTTACGAGAGTGTGTTGCCTGCTTCTGCATATATAAAAATTTGGTATATCAAAGAGCGGCTGCGCGTTCAACAGAAATTATAATTTCGGAACTTGTTATGCAGATGAGTAACTCAGTGCCATGCACTTTTTTAGTTCACATGTAAAGCAGATATATTCTTTGGCAATCTCAAAATTATGTCTTATTTCCGAGTTAGAGAATAAATAGGAGTTTGTTAGTTAGTAATGATGTACCAACTTTCATACATGAAATTAATTTGTATCGGCCATTGATCTGCGAAAGTTCTCTCTATCTGATTTTTTTTTTTTTTCAGACATATCTATTTAGACATCTAACAGATATATAGAGTAGCTTTAACTAAATTTCAAACGAGTCGCTTTATTTTACTTTTATACTGCTATGCTTCTTTTTGACTCATTACCATTCTGAGTTTTAAATTAAATTGTTTACGCTGTATTTTGTTATTTGAGATTGAGTTTTGGTGGTACTATGTTATTTTGTTATTCTGCTCTTTCAAAGAAATTTTTCTCTTGTTTGATTTCTTGTATTATTAAAAGTTTGCGTATTGTTATTGATATTTTAGAAGGGGTGAAAATACTCTGATATGAATTTTTGTACTAGGATCATAATCAAAAATCCAATTTGATCCCTCAATCATGGATCATAAAGTAACATGATACTTTGTAAACTTGATTTTAAGCAGGATTACATCAATTCTTACTCTATTGTTTTATTCATAAACTTCATATTTTTTTATTAAAGTTCTAGTATTTCTCAAAGAATCAGTTGTGATTATTAATAAAGTAATGTATAAGGAAATTCATTTGACATCATTACAATCATTCCTAGTTTTTTAAGCTGTAATGAACTTAAAAGAATACAAAGAGACTTTGATCCACATCTTGCATTCCGATAGTTATGTAAAAAAGAATTTAGCGGCATTCAGAAAAAAATGGATGACACGATAAATTTTATGTTCATGATGAATAACATTTACATGCTTGAAAAAGTAATGGGGCTTAGTTTATGGCTGAAAGAATTAATTGAACAATCAATTCGTTTAATGCTTTATGACTATGCTTATAAATGGCAAATGATCTTTGAGCAAATTCAAGTAGTGTTTGCACCATTCTTCTGGCATGGTTATAGAAACTATATAGTTAGCAATAAATCAATTATATCATCAGTTTTTTCCATTATATGATGCTCTCTTAGCTATATCTTCTTTCAACTATAGGATAACAGCAGAACGTTTCAGACTTTAAAAGAAGCTGCAGAAAATAACGGATTTAAGTTTAGATTTAGTTATAAAAAAAAAGAGAAAATGGATAGATCAATAGACATGTATCAAAACAAGATAATTGTTTAAGTACTAGTAGTAGACCCAAGATACATAATTATGCTATAATATATTGATAGGCATGAAATGGATAATTTAGTTAGTATCATACATTTGATAGCGAATGTCAGGCATGATTCAGTCCATCATATCCATTTCAGAAACAGCCCTTATTAACTACACATTGTATCCTATGATTTGCAAAAGTACCTTTTCATAAAAATTAATGAATTAAAGAATCTTTAAAATCGGATTCAATAATGTTATTAGTTTTTAATAAGTTTGAACAGAAAGTGATAGTTGACAGCGTGTCAGTTTAGTGGTTAGATAAAGGAATAAAACAAAATCAGTGGTTTTATTCAAAAGGTTAAATCTATAAATAGAATATTGAAAATTTTTATTACCAGAGAAATTCAATTTCTAATATCTGGGAAAGAAGAATTAACTTAAATTTGTTGAAAAGTGACCAAGCTCCTTTATTGCCTCCCCTTAGCAAAACTTTTTAGCCCAAAAATTTACTTCCTTTCATTTTCAGTTCTATTCTAATCAATGATATATTCAGAGAAATTTTTATTTTCATTTCACAAGCAGATGTAAATTATACTTTAAGTTGTTTTTTTACTGGATAAAACGTTTAAAATATCGCCCAATACTGGTGGTGAATGAACAGTTTTTTTTTACTTCTCCACAATTCATAACAATTATTTTCAAATAGTGTATAATGTAGAATAGTTAACTTTTATATTATATATATATTATAATTATATATTATTATATAATCATATATACTATGTAAATATATATTATGGTATGAAGTATATTATATTTACTACTTAAGAGCTTTTAGTTTTAGAACAATATTACTATTTAAGGGTTATTTTTTATTTTTATTACTACTAGTATGTTATTATTACTTATTATTATTGTCCTATTAGAATGATATGAGTATTGAGGGTCTTTGGTATGAGAGAGGTACTTGTTATTTATATCTATTCTATTATTATATTATATATTATATTCTATATTAATTATATTTAATTATCATATATATATATAATATATATATTATATTAATTATATTATAATTTAATAATTATATTATATTATATTAATTATACTTATTTATATCCTATAATTATATATATATATATTTATATTTATTTTTATATATATTTATATATATTATTTATTATATATATTTAATTATAACATATAATATATATTTATTATTATATATTTATATTATATTATATTCATTATTAGTATTATTAATATATTTAGTATATATATATTTAAAATTTTGGAAATTAAATTTGTTTATAGAAGAGTGAAACTTAGATTTATGTAAGGTACTTGAAATAACTTTATTTAAATAAAACTTGTAGATTATTAACATCACTGAATCTGAATGCTACACAAGGCCTACTATATTTTTTTGTTAAAAGATGGGCTATGGGTTAATGTAAATAAATCCCTTTAGGGATTAGATGCGTTAAGCAAGAAGTAGATTTAAAATTTAAAAAGGTTCTGGCCGGAAATTTGAAAAATTCCGGCCGGATGAACCGGAAAAAAATTTCAAATTCCGCCCGGAATTTCCGGTACATTTTTTTTTTTTTCCTCTAATTGATATATTATATATTTTATAATTAATATTTATTTTATATTTATTATATTATTATATATGTAGTAACTATAACTATCTAGTTTTATTATATTATTTATATTTATATATATTGTATATTTCTTTTTGAGGATCGGTATTTATGTTCTACTATGTAATTATTATTATTGTTTTATATATAGATATATTATTAGTATATTATTATATATAATATGATCTCATATATATATATAATGTATAGATATAATTATTGATCATTATTCTAAATGGATTTTTATAAGTAATCAAACTACGGTTTTCTTGCAAGATATATCAGAACAGGTATTAATACTATGTGTTTTAGACGTATTGAAAATACCAAAAAAATGAGTATAAAAAAAAATAAAAAAAAAAAATTAAAGAGTAGGGAATATTAATTTTTTTCCTAATAATCGATATTTCTAGTGTTGCATCACCGATATTTTGGCCAAAATTTGAATGGCCTTTACCGTGAATCTATTGTGGCAACCGTTGTTTTTCGTGATTAACTTTTGATATCATCTTGCTTTAGTACGTCGCAATATTTTGTCATGCCGATGGAACCGATAGCCTTGTTGGTCTGGTTTGTTGATGTTTGGAGTAGCCTTAGAAAATGTTTTGCTCCGCACTACTGCTCGAATACGTGGATATCCCGATACTTTTATCCTATATTGCCTAATATATATATATTTGATTATATTATACTTATTTTATTTATAGGTTTATTATTTGCTATATTATATAGTTATTATGTAGAATATATATTTTTTATTTTAAGGTATTATTATATATATTGTTATGTTTTAATTTATGTTATTTAGATTTATTTTAGTGTTTTAGTTAGGTTAGTGATATAAGTGTTTAACGAGTCCTGCATGCCGCATCAGCCGTGTATCATTTTCCGCACAATTGTATTTTGGGTAATAGTAATCGCCGCTATTCCGCATTGCCTCCATTCCTCGTTGTTGTCAGCAGAATAATTATTATTATTGTCGAGATTCTGACCTGAAGTTAATTTCACTAATTTTGATCTCTCGTTAATTAAATTTGTAACCATATTTTAATCTCAAATTTCTATTTACGAAAATATTCTGTAAATTTACAGTCACATACATTAAAGTTTAATCTCAAATTTGAGCAAAAAGATTTTCTAATTTTACTTTCAAATGCATTGAATTTAAAAAAAATTCTCCAATTCTACATTCGTACACATTGAATTTGTGTCAAATTTTAATCTCAAATTCGAGTACAATAATTTTAGTGAATTTACATTATAATACTAATAATAATATTAATATTAATGCAGTCAAACTGTGTACTTTTCCCGAAGTATCCAAAATATATTATTAGCATTTAACTCAGGAATACATTTTTTATAATAGTAACTAATCGCTTTAATTAATAGTATATATTAATGCGATTGATCCCTTAATCAATCCTAAATTGATCCCATTTGTTCATTTATATATATATACTTTATTTAGTAAATTATTTATATTTATATATATATTTTTAGTATCATAATATGTAACGTTTAAATAATGAGATCGGTTTATAAAAGAATAAATATGTTCAATATAAAAATGTCATATAATCAGTACTGTCTTACATTCTGTGATATAATTAATGATTGTTGCCCCTCTTACTATTGCAACTCCTTTAGATTCCCGTTATAAAGGTTCATTAATGTTTTTTTATTTTTTTTGTAACACGTACATTACGAACTAAATTTAAAATCGTTCACCGTTTGGATTGTGTTGGCAGAGTCTGAAAACACTCAATCCTCGAATCTCGTCTATTTAAATTCGTCTACACGCGGTCGTGATGTGTTTTATGCCCATCTTAAATGAATAACGATATATTCTATCTAAACACTAAATTCGGTTACTACATTTTGTTTGTATGTAGAGTCTAACTATTAGCAATTTCACTGGAAGAATATTCTACAGTGCCTGTATATTTTTTTTATTAACTATCACTCATTATATCCTAGAAAGATTGTATTTGTCAAATGATTAAGAATACCTATTCAATCCAATGAGAGATATCGTACCTTATTATCCTTAACTTATCTTTTTTTCTAGATTTGTGGTAAGTTAAGCTAAAAATGTTACCCACGCTTAAGAAACTTGCAAGGAAATACCTTGCCTGTCCTATATCTTAGTTTTTTGTTTTCTAGTTTTTTCTTCTCTAAGTGATAGAGTATTTTTGAGCAGATGGCTGGGTTGCTATATATTATTTGTAGTCAGAAATGCGAGAAACAACTCGCAGGGCAAAAAGAGAGGGCCGCTATAGATGGGATGTCTTGTCTCAATGCTACAAACCTTCTATATTTACTTATTTCATATAAAATAGGCATGAAAGTTATATAATCCTTTTGTAAAAATTCTTTCATTAAGGCCGGAGAGAAAGAGGCTGGTTGGGTGCATTTGAGTTGGGTTTTTGTCCCCGTCTTCGCACTCCGGTAATAACGTTCATGAATGTAGAGTGACTCTTAAAACTCGAGAATATTATTCATCAGCATATATATTATTATTATTTATTTATTATTATAATATTTATATATTTATTATATATATCTATTATATTAATATATATATTATATATATATAATAATTTATATATATATATAATATATATATTATATTTATTTAATACTATATTATTATTCAAATGTACTATCGTCGCATCCAGCGGATGCCGAAAAAATGACATCTGATGCTATCACTAAAATATATCATTATATTATATATCTATATATATTATATAATTATAGATATTATTTATTTATATATATAATATTAATTTAATATATTTTTTTTATTTATATATTATATTATTATATTCATATATATATATTATATATTATATATATTATTTTATATTTAAAGAGTATTTTGCGTTTATTATATCTGGGCTTCCGAAATCGTAATGGTTTGAATTTTCTTCAATTCTGTATTAGGGGCTATTTCCCGGGGGCAAGCCGAATTTTAAGCACTGATTCTGTTACTAAATATTTTGTTAATAGCTCAATACAGGATGGCCGGCGGGTAGCCCCGTTTAAATTGATGAATTTGCCGATTTCTACATATATTTGTGAGTCAGTCTTTGAAATCTAATTCGTTCGGCAAATTTTCAATAAATCTCCATCAACAATAATAGTGTTTGAATTCAATTTATCTGTATATATAACTATACCATTTTTTTTTTTATTATCGCTAATTCCGCAAAAGACTTAGAATCGTACTCCATCACAATAGCGTGATTTGCATTTATTTGTTGTAAAACATATAAAGTAGATTAGTTTTCCTAAGCTTACGAGATCTGGCGGTCGTTTAAAACAGAGAATTTACCTGGTGCTAAAACGCGGTTAATTAGTGTGGTGTGGCATGATTTCGTTATCGAGTGAAGACACAAATTTACATAAGAACGGAAAACTGGTTTAAATTGATATTAAGCATAAATGTAATATACTATAATATTCATTCTATTGGGTTCGTAAATCCGCTTCGTATTATTACAGTATATTTATAACCGATAAAGAGATATTTAACGTTATTAAGAGGAAATTAGTCCCTAATAAAGAGTATATGTGTGCGCGCTTTGGTCTAATGACTATTTATTTCAGTCAATCGCCCACTAAAACATACTGGCACTAATTTACTTTCATAATTTCTATTCGCCCATTTATTCATATGGAATAAGTGTGTTACGGGGTCTTTAAGGATGTCCCTGCATGGACACATGCCTTTGTTAATAGTTGTTTCGATTGAAGGTTTTTTTCGTGTAAGAGAAAATCATCCCTTGCTCGATTTGCAAAGCTCTCGTAGCTTTTATAGTCCTTTATCGACCTGTCATATATCGACGTAAGATATGCTCGGATGCGTTCATTGCTTCGATAACAGTTGAAGGAAGCTGTTGTCTCGAATATCTATAGGCATATGATGTTCCTAACTTGCGTCTGTGTTAATGCTCCGTGCATTCGCCTGCATTGTATTTTTTCCAGCCGTATTTCCAGTGATTCGTTTTGCCTTTTTCAGTATTAAATAACAATTTAAATCAATTAAAAACTTAGTTTCAATGACGTGCACTCCAGAAATATGATTCTTTATTTGAATCTAACAACTCAATTGGCAGTTTCTTTAATCGATTAAAGAGAGAGTTGCAGCGTCACAATCATACTTCAGGTCCAATCTTTTACATATGGTAATATGTCTTACTGTAACTTTGTCGATCTTGTAGTCACAAAACTTTTCCTAAGTAAACTAGAAGATTGTTATGACAGCCTTCAAAACCACAATGACCTATTTTCGCTTATTCGAACTAATCTCTCATCTCTTCAACTAGATAGAATTTAGCTGTCAGTAATCACTAGGTACTTTTTCAATTACCTTCTTTGATTGGTGAGTCCCTCATTTCAAAAATTGTGTGAGTTTTGTTTTTTGGGTTGGTTCTTGTGGGAGTTTTTGTGTTCGGTCTTCATATAATATTGCTCTTGCAGTTTTTTCAAAATTTGCGCTTATTCTGTGCGATGAAGAATCGGTAAAAAAATTATGTGATATCTTTATTTTTACTACGAGTACTAATCACTGAAACCTACAACTAACAGATCGACATGGTATGAAGATTTGTTCTTTTGCATAATCTTCCTGATTGTTCCTGTAATTAATTGCCTGAATTTCTGGCAAAACGTGAAGCACTATCTTAGGAGTTTAATACTTTGTGTTTGCAAGCAAGTGGATTATTTGGTAGAGTGCGCGTAGGGCGTATCGCTGCGTTCGATTGCGGAATAATGAGATAGATTAATAGAATTATATAGAAATGGTTTATATGTTGGCAGAAAATTTTAGTCAACACATTGTGATGGAGGTTTTATTGTATCTTGAGTTTTGGAAGAAATCTAATGGTATTTAAGTCTGATTTTTATTTGTATGATGAGATATTATCGTCATTTAGTCACTGTTGTTCAAAAAAATGAATCTGCGTGTGTGTAGGTCCCTTTACTCTAAGCGTCGATGTTTTTTGGCAACATTTTTCGTAAGAACGGGTTTGGTTAAATTTTCAGCTATTTAGTAGGGGTTGGCAACTTTAAAGAATTACGGAAATTCTTTACGTGTGGTAGAGAGCATTTCTTACGATTTTGCGCTAAGTTAACATAAAAAACCATACGATAATTCGAGCATTTTCATTTACGTTTGTGAAGCACATAATGTTGTTTTCATAAACACATATAACTTCTGTCTATATTTGAACAATAGCGTATGTGTTCTAGATAGATACCTTTGGTTGGATATATTTGATCAGAGCGAGAGATTGCGGATATATAATATATTGTTTAATTTTAGTATTGAGTATTACTTTATATGTTTAGTATGTGTATGAATTTTTTTGTATTTTTGTAGTTTATTAATATTTAATTTGTATTTAAGTTATATATATATTTGATATCATATATTATATAATTATATATTATATATTTATATATATAATAGCAAAATTAGATTAAAAGAAGAAAAATTTCGAACTGTTAATTTCTAGAACGGTTAATAGCTCGTTTCTCAGTCATAACGAATCATTGAAGAAAATTTTTAAATTCTTTGACTGATAGCAAGGGGCTGAAAACCCCCTTCTATCAAAGCTTGCTTTTCGTGAATAGTGTTGATAAGCTCAAAACCTTTCAACTACCAACACCACTCCGCAGCATGCGGTGACATGTACGTTGATATTATATATATTATATATAATATATCTATATATATAATATATATATATATATATAATATATATTATATATATATATATATATATATATTATAAATATATATATATATATATATATATATTATTATTTATATATATATAAATATATATATAATATATATAAATATTATATAAGATATATATATTATATATTATATATATATATATTTATTATTAATATTATATATCGAAATCAATTTATAGACGCAAAATGTGTGGTATCGGTTAAGGGTATCTAGCAAATATTTCGTACCAGATACCTGATACCTGATACTACTCTCTCAATAATTCCCGATACCGATACCGATACCTCAAAAATCGACCGATACCACCGATACCGATACCGATACCATGGTATCGGTGCATCACTAGTATTTACTATTTAGTTAATTCAAACCAGAAGGAACTCCGCATTTACCTAAACTAGTTTAGTGAACATTTTAAAATTTGACAAATTAGGCAGCTTAAATACTACCATACTTTGAAGAGAAAGATTTTCTAGACTTTAGCCAAACAAAAGGACAAGTGAAACAAAAGAAAAAAACTAAGATATGTTAGTGGAATTTACCTAAGAAATTTATCTTCACACCTCAAAATTCTTGGGCTACCTTTAAGTAGTTAAAATAAACACGAGATTCGATGTCAATCATAACTTTTCGGAGATTCTATAATGTGGTTATGTATGAATCGTGATACTAAAACAATTAACTTATTATTAAAAATTTCGAAGGTTTAATTTGAACATAAAACATTCATATCCTGATTTGCCTTGACGTACACTACTACACTTCCTCATGTGACGAAAATTCCAAAACAGTAATATTTCTGGAACTTGTACTTCGTCGCACTATTTGACAACTCCTGAGAATTCGGGGGTAATGAGCTTTTATTCGTACCTAAAGTACCAAATTTTAGCTTAAATGTTACCAAATGTAGCTACCTAAAATAACTCTGATGCTGCCTGTGTGTACATGTATATATGCACTCCTTAATTTAAAGTTTTTAATCGCATATGTTGTCAGTTGACTTTACATGTGTTGTAAGTGTGGAACTATTGTTTTATGTTCTGACTGCGTGCTATTGCTCTGCTTAAAGATGTGCTTTGTTTGTCTTGTGGGCCATTATTTTTCGCTTAGTTCAGATTGAGTGGTATGCACATATTATAGTCATACATGTGTTGAAACTTCTGTTACAGTGGATTGAACATAGTATTGATTTGGATCTCTTGGTATAAAGAACCTTGAATTTATGTTAATGTCTTATTCGCACAAATGCATACTCAATTAATCATTGTGCGTCTGAGATGCAATGATGCAGTGTTCAATAGGAGATCAATTAGATTACACAGCATGGTCAGGCAGGTGGCTCGGATGGTGGTTGGATGGTGGTTTTGATTTAATAGCTACTGCTTTTTTAGGGTATGTCCTCCTATAAATTACAAATTTTAGTAAAAAATAGAAAAAACCGATTTTAATCAATAGAATCAATAATGATCAAGTCAGCACTGGGTAGAGGCGAGGGTGACCAGGAAGGGTACGATGGAGTGGTCGTCTGTGATTTAAGGTGATTTACTGCTTTAACAGGGTGAATGATAAAAACTCGTTAGCACATGATTTTAGCGTAAAGTGAAGAATGAGTGAATACGTTGTATGAGTGCAAGAATAGATCAAATAGATCATCTCATCATGTCAAGTGTTTTCGACAGCAGCCGCAGATATGGTACGATGAGGGTTGACTGCACTGAGGTTGCGATGGTGGTTGGTTTGAATTATGTAGTGATCGATAACATCGGGCTTTTATAGGGTATGATTAATACAAACGTGTAAATTGATGTAAGTTATGAAACATAGAAAAGTGTAAAGAAAATATTTACTATTGTTGTATGATATTAATTGAATAGATGTTATACTATTATATTTGGTAATTATTTAATGGATTGCACATTGATTTTCGAGTGCGGATATTCTTGAGAAGCCCGATTAGTTTTGCGAAAATCTTACAGAGCCAGCAATAACCATATATAAGGACATAGGACACGTAACATCGCTCGTTCGATTACAACTAATATTTTAATAAAACTTGGCACATATAGCGAGCGATTTACCTGTGAGGTCCACTGCCAGGCCGCGGGAACGCAGCAGCACGCGGTGCAGCTGTCCCCTAGATTCTACCTGCCTCCTATCCTCTGTCTTCTTCCACCTTGCCACCTGGGAACACTGTTCTATGTGAATCGTTCACCTTCTACTGGCATTCTCATAGAGGCTTTCGTATGCGCTCACCTTAACTATCATTATGTCGCATTGCCTTGATGACTGCGATGGTCGTGTTGATCCCGATGGTTTTTATCATCTTGCGGCGATTGCATCCAGGTGCTGTGCGATTGCTTCTCGTCCTTGATCTTTTTTTGTTTTCAGACGTAAGTAAGTGCGTTACGGGAGAGGTCCACCTCGGGCAGTTCTCCGTGATCTTCGAGCGTACTCGCCATAATGGGAGCCTAGAGACGACCCTACTGTACGTGATTGGTATAACATCATTTCGACATACCAACGACCCAGCTTGAAAACGTATTATAGCGTCCGGGACATTACGCAAGATTGGTGTTAATACATAACCGACTGATTTATTTAACTCGGGCACGCCGAAGTGGCTCCAGGGCAAGCCAGGGGTAGTGGCCGCCAGAGACCAGACTACCTCAATTCCCCACATAATCAAGTACTTATCTAAAAAGCTCACCATTCTGATCCGTCCTCACTTCGAAATTTCAGCCAATTAGACGAACGACTTCGATCCTTTTTAAGGGGGGTTGGGGGTCACGCCTTATCGGAGGACCCAGGGGACGTAAACTTTGTATATGACTAGGGAGTACTTTCACCATACTAACATCACGCCACCCCCAATATTTCTCTCAACACGACCGAACAACTACCCGATACACTCTACTACTTACATATAACATAGTATTATTTGTTCGGTGTAACCCGTAGTGCTGTTACTACTCTGGGACTTCACTATTAGCTCGGCAATCGAGTTTAGCGATGACTACTAATTCTGTCACAAGCGTGCCGAACTGTGACCGGTGTTTCGGTCTGAGGATGTTACTACTTCTAGTTGCTCGGACTGGAGGCTGGGGCGCCAAGACACAGATCCGTGGAAGAATTATGTCTATCATGCGCTAGGGATGCATCTGGAGCCTATGACGCATACTCTGGTTTATCGGACTTCTCCTCGTAGCTCACATCATTCTTCAATACTTACTACTAATAGATAGATAATAATGAATTATGAATAATAACACATAGCAGCCACATTCGATGATGATTGAAGTGCCGAATGGCGGTGGCGGAAACCGGCGGCCCCGGAGCTGCAGGGAGATCTTGAACACAACCGCGACGGCCGGGAACCCGGAGGCCGGGAGCGGTGAGCCGGATGCCGGAGCTGGAGTCTGGAGTCGGAGTCAGGTGGTGAGCCAGACAGCCCTAAGAGCTGGAGTCGGGAGTCCCCGGCGAGTCCGAAAGTCGGTCGTCCCGGATAATTTGCGTGATCACTATCGTGATCGTACAATTTTCCTGATGCGAAGATCATGAAGTAGATAGAGTGATCGATGATATAATGCCTGTAGTGTGTAGTGCGCGCGACCCTGATGCAGAGCGCTCATCTGTGTCGCTGTTCGGATCAACAGACCGTTGCGTCTGTGTTGATACCTCCAGGTGCTACGTTGCCGCAAGTACAGCAGTGTGTAGGGCTAAACTCACGCCGGCCATTCAAGGATCCCGCCACTGTAGAGTGGCGTAAGAGTCTGATACAGTCGGTGTGCCCGCACTTGCAGCCTCGGGGGTCGACCAATCCTTCTATAATACACATCTACTGCCTAATTTGCTGCAAGACCTTGAAGATTTAGCACGCGACTTCGAACGCTGTGATCCTATATACATTTATATTTCAGCAGTTATCGACCGCTATTAACGCTCGCTTATACTGGTGTGTTGAGGAGAAAGCGTCTAGTGGGAATGTGCCGACCCAAGAGCCGTGTCTCCACGGCAGTCACCTGAGCTGGCCAGTGACGTATACGTATATACAGTAGGTACAATGATACAAGGGATTCGTATAATATATATAGTACTATATATTACTCGCACATTAATAGTATACTAGTGATAGTAGATGGAGTATCATATAATATAGTTAATATATATCCTACTATATTATAAAGTACTATTATATAATATATATAAGTACTAATTTCATATATATATAGATTTATATAGATTAAATGACAAGCAAAATAAGTATTGGGGCTGATAATTAATGATATATATACTATATATATAATATAGTTATAGTAGTATGAGGCCCTCAATTGTAGTAAATCCTCCTCTTGAGGTTAACTTTAATAGTATATATATATATATTTATATATATAGTAGTATATAATATATACATATAGTATATTAGTATAATATTATAAATATAGCGATATAAAAAGCATATATATAAATATATATATAGTATATATATATATAAAGAGTTTCATTTAATTTAATTTGTTAGTTCAATACTTAAATATTTTTTTGGAAAAATTTAGAACTGAAATGATTACTTGGTAATAAATAGATAACGTATTTGATATATGAATTGATTCTGAAGCATTCATTTACTTTCTCAACAAGAGATTCAATTAAAATTATTTTATTAAATTTTGGTAATAAAAGAAACTATGAATCAAGATACGTAGTTCAATACAGAATTATTTTTCCTCTTTGTGATTTTCTTTGTTAGACGTTTGGAATACTAAAGGAAGGCAATTTATATGTTTCTCAGTTATAATTTATAATCCATTGAAACTGGTTTTGTCTTTAAAAAATTGTTATAAATTACTTATCTTGCCACAGATATACTCCACTCTTCTGTTCTCCATCGTGTTCGCTCTCGGAATGTATTGAGTTTATTTGTCGATTTGACTTTTTCCTTTTAATTTGACAAAAACGTTTTACATTAAGGTTAGTGTTATTGCTTATTTGTAATTTATTTCTGAGAATTAACTGTTAGACTTCACATCCAGTTTGATAATAATTATTCACTTATTCATTCAAAACTTTTTTTATATTTAGTTATGAATGATAAATATATAAATTTGATAAATATATAAAAGGGTAAACTAACTAGGCTAAAAATGCTCGCTATTTTCAAGAGAAACATTTTAAAACAGATGATAGAGGATATAGCACAACAAATAGTTTGTATTTATTTATTAATGTATCAAATTAATGATCAAATAAATTGTTTTCTTCCTAATATAAAACAACTATAATAACAATCAACGTCAGTTAGATTATATTTTCATGTCCTCGCATAAATACCTTAATTTTAATTTAAAATAATAATAACAAAAAAGTTAGTGTTATAAAACAAAGCAGTCCTGCAGCGATTTCTGTACAAGGCACCAACGTGATCGAAGGAGGTTACTCCTTGGCCTTCGCATAAACGGGATGAGCCTGATAGCGATCTCGTTGGCTTAGAGAGTGTTACTATGTCGGTAAACCGGCTACAAGACGTGACTCGTCTATTTGTGAATTAGGGGATACTCGCTTTTCCGGCTCCTATTAGATAATCGTTATCTATTCACACATACATGGGCGTGGCTCCATTGTACACTGAACGGTAACAAATAAACGTTGAAAAGTGGGGTCTTATGGAAGCCTGGGTCCTCCTGTGAGATTTATTTTTCATGGATTCTGTATATAATTGGTCTGATGGTATGATTGATTGGTACCAACTTCTGGGTAATGAGACTTATATGTTTCACAGCGATTACACATTGAGAGCCTGAGTCCCTGTCTAGAGAGTGATACACATATTGATCCGTACATAGCTCGTTTGCAGGCATGCAGAGTCTGCGTGCAAGGACTGACGCGCATGGCTGTATTCAATATTGACGGTTAAGTCATTAGATAGGAGAAGTATCATGAGGCACTTAATCTTTTATAGAACGCGACGAGATATCATGTCAATTAACGACACTTAGGTCGATTATAGGTATTGAATCTAGTGTGTGACTTATAAACTGAGTTTATCTGACTGATATTTAGTAAATCTGACGTTACGCTAAAGTCTAAGTGCGGGTGATAGTATAGCTGCTATGGTATGGTGACCGAGCGAGCTACGTGATACTCGAAATGAAATATCGCTGCTATTGTCGCGGCGCTGCTGATGTGTCGATGTAGGACGGTGCGTTATAGCGTGTACATCGAGCCGAAGGTTGCGGATATGCTCAGGCTGCTGAACTAGTGGGATTCAGACTATTCGTAGGGTGAGGTTTGGGGTTGCTACAGATGGAGAAACATTGTCTTAGCATTGGTCAACCTCACGTAGTTAGACTTTCAAGGTGTAGGGGTGCTGATGGCGCTGTCGAGCTTCACTTCGACGTTCGTGATCGACACCGTGATCGACAAAGTCGGGTACCATATATAATCGGAAATTTTCGAGAATATATCCAATATATCCTCATATGCTTTTCCATTTAAGAACCTTAATCTTATTGCTGTTGTTTTGTAAATAAGTCATCGTAGGGAAAACTTGTTACTATCTAACGTACTCGGCTCAAGTGGCTTAGTAAAGAAAAAACATAATTCTCCAGTATTTATCTAACCGTGAAAACAGTCCAAAATCTAGAGAGCAGTTGTAATTATTTTCATAGATTTGTTTGGTATACCAATTTAGGTTGGTCATGTTAGATTTTAACCAATGAATAAGAAGGGGAAAGCATGAACTAAAACATTTAATGCAAACAATAAACACTCTCATCTGTTTACAGGAATGTAAACTAAAACATTGATGTTTGTTAATGTACTTGAGGTAAATTGTCAAGTTTACCCTGTAGTCAACTCGTATGATTTTTAGACGAGCGTTTCAGTAACTTGTTTCTTATTAAATACATAAGGAATCTTTTGATTTGAGTTGCTGCATACTATCAGAGAATCTCGCACATCCCAAATCTGTTTTTTTTTTTTCATTTACTGAGGATTGTCATACATCGAAAATCATAAATAATTATCCAGTGTCCTTGTGTTCGTCGTAAGTTGATAGTTATTCATACTATTAGACAATTCTGAAACTCTTCAGCGTTATTCTCAAGTGAACTTTCAAAATGAGCACATGACAATCCATTACTCCGATAAATACTTTACAAATCTAAGATTCAATTTTAAGTGTCAAGATCCATACCTTCATGTTGCAGTAAAATTCTTGAATGTTAACAAAAACCAAACAAGTAAGAAAGAAGAGGAAAGAGATTCAAGTGTCAAAGTGTTTCAGAGGTGTGAGTACAAACAAAAGGTAGAAGCTAGCAACGAGTAGTCTCATTAAGCTCGTTGATCGATCTAAAGTATAATTGAAAGGTTAGGCGTCACTCGTGAGTCAAAAAATTGAAAATTTCGAGAGTAAGCAGGAAAGGCGAAGAGAAGGATAATAGACAGATTGAATGAGAAGTATCAGTTGTGCCAAAATCTCGAAGTAGTGATGCACTTGTTCGGTGTTTGTGTGATGGTATATCTGTTTTTTGGAGTCTTAGCATTCGTTGCTTGCGTAGAAGGTCATGATTGGAATTGATCGCGTTGTGCGTGAAACTATAACTTAATGAATAATTGTATCTTTAGTTGATGGAACGACTTTTTCTTCTTTTTCTGGCTCTTGAGAAAAAAAACTTTAAACTCTCAATCATTTTTGTGCTTTAGCTATACCGATTAAGGGGTAAGTATATCAGATGAAAGATGGAGTCGAGATGAAGAAAAAAAATGATTTTCGATATCATAAGGATCAAGCCTAACTGAATGGTGGGACGCTTTTAAAACCGATAAGATAGAATCTCATACCCATATGCGTAGTTCATATCGTGCTATATTTCTTAAGTAACCCGTATTCAGAATACACACCGTAACGGGTATATATAGTTAAGTGGATAGTAACAGCTTGAGATAATCGAGTATAATAAATTGCATTTACGATTATTGGATAGTATGTTATTGCGAATCTTTAAAGGAACGATACTGTAATGTATCAAGTAATGTTTTTATTAATGTAATAGCCTATCCATTCCTAATAGATGTAAGCGTAAGATGTGAAGAGAAGGAAAGGTGTGGTTGCATAAGCTAGAAGTGAAGGATATGGATTATCAATAAGGTCGAGGTATGATATAGTATAAGGTTAAAAAGAGTAGTGCATTAGATAATTGCATAGCAACCTAGTGAGATCTGTATCATTAGTAGTGTATGACTACGTTAAGAGATTAGTATAGTATTCTTAACGGATAACCTTGTAGTAATGCGGTTGTCTACTTACATTAATTAATAGTATATGGAGTGTGAAGTATGGTAGGCGTACTTAATAAACATCGCTAGGTTTCAGTATCGAAATTAGTAATAAATATATAATAAATCGATAAAATTTTGTGTTTATCTTATTTAATATAGTTGTGTGAATACGCCATGGTTGAAGGAAGAGATGGTAAGTATAGTAGCACATATATGTGATGAGCTGGTTATCAGTTTGCCAGCTCTGTGAGTTAATAATAGGCCATAGATTTACCTCTCTGGCAGATCGTGCAGTGAGATTAATACGACATGTCCCGTCTATATGAGGTAATTATGGTCGTCTCATGATTTTGATCTTCTTACGGAGCTATTCAAATACTATCTAATTTTTTTCTTTTCAAAGAAAGCGAAAATGTTTTTTGCTTTGTGTCAAGAGCTATTTAATTAAATAAGTTATTGAATAGTAGCCATAGTTTATTAGTTTTATTTAGGCGCTTATGAGAACATGTTTTTAATGAATTTTTACGTCTAGACCTTCCGTATGATGGATATTAAAGGGGTTCGAAATTGGAAGATGTAATTGGCTCGAATTTTAGATGCCTTGTATAGATAAAAGAACAGAAGACATTGTCATAAAAAGCATTATCACTCGTCCGAATTACTCTAGATGAACAGATTTTTATTCTAAAAAGCCGAACACCTATGTTCTTTGTTTAATACTTGAGGATTCACTTTACTTCATAGAATATTCATTAAGCACTCTCACTATCTTCTTAGACAGGACATATGTGGATACATATCGGATCGACAATTATACATGGTCAGACGGACGTTTCAAACTTCTTATTTTTCGACGCGATTATATAACAAAAGAAATAGCTGATGATAGAAATCTCGTGGATCTAACTCTTCGAATGTCGTCGCTGAGAAGCCTACGAATAGTTATGTTTGGTACTCATGATCAGGCGACACCTAATGTACGGCTTGCTTCAGTAGTTGATAGAAGATTATAAAAAGACACATATAGGAGGTCGATTAGGCTGTTGACTAATTAAATTTATGTATATACGGTGTATTCATTACTATGTAAAGAGCTTCTAAGTTAAGATGTCTAGTCTCGTAGTGCGGATTATGTCTTTAGACGGTTAAGAAGTTCTTATATTTGTTTATCAATTTAACTCTTACAGGATGCATATATATTGCATTACTGATCTGAGATGGAGCTCAAAGTTTTTGACTTTTAAGAATAATATCTTTTGATCACGCATTTAACAAATTATCTCCAACAGATAATGTTTTAATTGACTTGAACATTGCAAATAAAGATGTCTGTAAGGCAGAACTTATTTATTGAAGAGTTGCTGCCAAGATGATATATATAGTATTATGTATTGACGATATAGATATTATTTATATATATATATCTATAGCTAATAGTAAGTATTACGTACTTATAATAATCATTCAGTTCTTTGATACTGCATATATATATATAATACCTTATATATACGCTAATGATAGTAGTAGCGTAGTACTATCATATATCCTATACTATAACTATTATAGGTATATATAGTATATATATAATATATTATAGTTAGTCTGCAAAACATTGTCCTCAACGGATTCTCCAAACGTATGGTTGGCGACAGAGTTAAAACAATGTCACATTCGCATGTCATTAAATAACGATTTTGTTAGGCCACTATTCGTTGTGGACTCCAAATCTGAAACTTCCTATTGATGTGGACAAACTGTGTTACTTGTGCCAGATCAGAATTTCTGCGGTCCATGTTTTTCGTCATCTACTCTCACATTTTGCCATCAACATTTAGTCTTTCGGAGATAGGTGCCATACTAAAGATTCATATTTTCTAATGTCCCTCGACGAAATTCATTATACCAAGAAATTTTTTGCGCAGCGCAAATCACCAAATCACAATAAATAACAATCCCAAATGCTTTCGCCATTAAGAAAAGTTTCACTGTCTATCCGATTATAGGTTTTCCATCAAGCTGCACGGACGCAAAAAAAAAAAAAAAAAAATTTTTTTTTAGTAAATATGGGTATACTGCCAGAAATATATATACTATATATATCTTATCGTAGGTATTTATTTGAAAATATGATATATATTAATATATATATAAGTAAGTAGATATACTAGTATATATAATATCAATATATATATAAGTATAGTATATATATATATATAGTATAGTAATGATATAATATCGATATTATACTTAATATATACTACCTATAGTATTACTTTTTAAGAACCATATAGTGTCTTTCAAAGTGAAACGAAAAGTTTGAAAGACGATAATGAATACTTGTTTAATCTCTTCTATAGGTGGATTCTGATCCACTTTTCTTGCTTTTTGTCTTTTGAGAAAGTGTTAAAGATTATTAGTTTCAATATTTACAATAAATGCAAATAACATACGACATTTCTCTCTTCAACATAAGCTGTCGATTAGTCTTTTATAACTTCTGAGAGACAGTTTGCAAGAAGATTTTTTCTGGGTGCTCAAAAATAAAGGCTCGGTTTTGGGTACTCGCCTCATTAATAATATAGTTATCAATAGATTTATTATTTTAGTAGTGTTAGTATTTAAACGCTATAGTTGTAAACATTAGTGATCTTACATAGTTTGCTGAACTACGATAAGGACGTATAAAATTTCAAAAATTTCTGTTATTTCCGAACATATTTTTATTTTGTAACTTGAAAAGAAAAAAATTTATTGCTTTAGAATCTTTCTCCATCACACTAAAAAGACGATATCGGAAGTTTCCTAAATTTAAAAAAAAAATTAACAAAGTAGGAACGAAGGAAGATACAACGTGTGCGGTGCGGTTTCGGTCGCGTGGCGAAGTGTCACATATGGTTCGGTGCTGGGCACTGTGAGGGAACCCTCCCTGTATCTTGGGTTCAACCTAGAACATAAATAACTCAAAATACGCAAAAAATCAATCCCAGAATAATTTACAATCACATTCCTTGTCTTTTACATTTAGGAGTACAGATTTGGTATTCCTTAGATTTCTAAGTAAATGCTAGAAAATTGATATACAATACGCTATCTAAGTAACCTCAAGTGGACTCAATAATTTTTTCACCAACGGTCATCGAAAACATCTAAAATTTAAATTCAATTTAAAAGTTGACGATCCGGACTTCTTGTATCAGAAATTTGTGTAATAACAAAATAGTCCATCAACTTTCGCATTGCTCATATATTGTAGATGCAAAATGAAACCAAAACAACCAAAAAGAAGAAAAAACAAAAACATAATAAAAAACAAACATTTGCTTAAGCAGGCAGAAAAAACGCTTTCCCAAGTTCGCCTTTCTTTGTGAGGGTGGGTGCCCATTTTGAATACTTGCTGTGAAGGCAGATTGAATTAAGCGGTGTTGTGTGTGGATCTAAAACTCTAGGAAATGAATGTACGAGTTATACCGGACATCAGAGAGGAAACTTTTCTTTTGTGGATTTCGTCGCTCTTGGAGAGAAAACAAAAGAAGGGTTATCGAGCGTCTTGAAGTCCATTTCGCGTTACTGCATACAGGAGAATGGCAAGATAAATGTATAAAAAGCATATATTATGCACATTACCCGCGCCCTTACACCTAATATACTATTACTAATATAATATGATATATTAACTAATAATATATTATATATAAATATATATATATCTATATATATTACTATATTATATATATATATATATATATATCACTTATATCTATAATATAATATAATAATATATATATATACTGTATACCTCATAATTAATATATATATATATACTATAGCTATTATATATATATATATAATATATAGATTTAGCTAAATACTATAGTACTATACTATATACTAATATATATATATGATATATATATAGTATATATACTAATTATACTTAAATATACTATTATATCCTTATAGATCGGTATATTAGTGCTAATATAGATATAGTATATTTATTAGTATATCTATAACATACAGTATAATATATACGTATAAATTACTTACAACGTAATATAGTATAGGTGTAGTATCATACATACTAATATAAGATACGCTCGTAATATTCATAGTCGATATAGTATATATATAACACAGCTGATGCGAAGATTGGAAGTGAAATCATTTTTCACAGTTAAACTTGCATGTTAATTATATCTCAGATAAATTAACACTGCGCACTTCGCGCTTATTCATAAATTTGGAACTCGCATGGCTACACATTTTTTTGAACTTCAAAAAAAATTTAAAAGACCGTCGGGACAAATACACATCGTACATATACGAAATTTGAATATAAAATATTTTGATTAAGAAAATTTTAAAGGCTATTTTTTTCGTTAATTACAACTCCAAATATTTATGCGTTCCTGGTGACAGACTATCGGGTAATGCATTTTACGATTTTCACAAATGTTTAGTGCACACAATTTAATATCGAATGATAACACTATTGCTTTCTCACACTTCACTCCTGAATGTTTTCATTGTAGATCGATACTTAGAATGAATGAAAATTCTGTTTTCTATTATTTCTTCTAGAATATTTACAATGGCATCAGAAACGTTTGGTGACACTAAAAACTAGAGATTCGGAATTTTCTACAAAGTTGAAGGGTCTTGAAGCACCTGAATACAGTGAAAAAATAAAAAAAAAGTTTCTCAGTTATGTAGCAAGGCGCAGAAGATTCGGATGAGGCTCATATAAGTCAGGTTACGAAGATTAGCTTATGTTGAGCATTTTTAAAGTTGGAGATTCAGAGATCGTCTTATTACTATTATGTTATGAAAAAGATCACATTGACTGCGTTTATTTTGGACAAGATTTTAATATTTTGATGTGCTTCTACACAATAGTTTACCTACTTATATTTTTACTTATAATAATACATCCCTTATCAAACTCACGATAGATTTACAATCTTGGAAGTAAGCGAACAGCAATAAGCGCTGAGACAGTGGTAAACGCTGCAAATAGCTTTGAGCGTTGTTGTACTTTACTTCTTATCTTTACATAAATATTAGGACTTGCACACACTGAGAGATGGTCATGGGGCGCCTTGGTTGTTTTTGTATTTCAGAATGATTACAAATGACAGGGAAACAATTATCTTTTTTTTTCAATTGACAACAAGCTGGGAAGTACTGCAGTCATTCTCGTTAGAGCATTCAGACAGAAGAGTCAGCGAAAAATTAATAAGATACACATTAGTATTTGAATAGTAACTGTTAGTTAAATCTATAATATTCTATTGAGCGTAGTATGCCATCCTTTATACACAAGATTTTTAATCGGAGTTTTTAATGGTACTCACTATTTTTATATAGTAGCTGATCGTGCTGATAACACCCGTGAGTCTTTTAAGTTTTACCTATTCAGACAAACACAATAGACAAGGAAAAGTAGATAAATCAACTATAATTAGTTAGTTATGTCGAAAAACATGTAGCATGCAGAAAAGTATCGGTGTTAAGTTTTAATTCATAAAAGAGTGGTCCATAAACCACTACGAAATTAAATTCTTTATGAGCTAAATTTCTCGGGATAGTGTGAGACTACTAAGGATCTAGGATTAAAAAGTATATTCTCTATAGTTAAGTACCTCGAATGGTTAGACTAGTGTGAGACACACCTCAAGCTGACTTACAGCCATTTAATGAAGAGTTAGACAACCGTAATTCAAATTGTTGGATTTCAGGTCGATACAAATCCAAAGTTAAAGGTAATGTAAATAATCAAATTCTAAAACAAGTATGAGAATCACACTTTCATCTGTTCAGTAAATTTTTGTAATAAAAAAAGGCGAATATTCAGATATATTATGTTGTCAATATCGGGATATGCAAAGCACGCAACAGACACAACAAGAACAAAAAAAATCATCAAGGCGGAAAAAAAAAAGTACAAACGATTCGCCACAACTTCAACTTTCCTTTAGTGCAAGTCAGGAGCCCCTTTTTTCAAAATGTTGGATGCGAAAGAGAGTAGTTTCGTTAAAATGTACAAGAAGCGTGTTGTATGCGTGGTAAATCCTATAAACTCTAGGAATAGTGTACAGGGAGAGACAGAAGGAAATACGGAGGTTGTTGTTTTATGATCTTGTACGGTCGTGACTTATTGAGGTGTGAAAAAATTCAAGCGCATGGAATCCCAACTGTATCGTTTCGCATTCACCTGGAGGTTAAGCTGAGGAGGAAGATAGGAGATGATAGTACGCTGTGAGAATTAAGGTGAATTTATGCACCACATCAGATGCCAACCTTGAACGTTCGTTATTACAATACACTATATATTATATATTAGTATCGTGATATATTAGTTATGGATAGTAAGTCCTGGTCTACTGTATATATATAGTATAGGTATATATATATATATATAACTATTAGTATATATATATATATATATTATATTAGCATATACTATATATATATTTGTTAGTATCATATATATATTATAGTACTTATATATAGGGTGTTAGTTTCAAAAATTACAAAAAAAATATACTTCTCTTTCTATTAACAAGTAACTTATGAATTGTAGATTGGCAACAGAGATTTGTTTTTTTGTTTTGTGTTGTTTTTTTTTGTTTTTTTTTCGTCGAGAAAATATAAGTTTTGGTTTTGGGGCACCTCTCACTTATGTCCGGACGAGTGACTTTTGTTTTATTTCGTCCGCGTAACCGTATTGTTAAAGGAAGCGTTTGTGTGGGTTTGGGTTAATTTCAAACATTAGGATTTATTTAGTTTCGAAGCAGAAAGAAGGATTAAATTTATAAAATTTCTTTGTTACTTTTGAAAATATTTGATTTGTCACTGTTCAAAAACAAATTTTTGTCAGCAATCTAATAACGTGATAATTTCAATGGAGGTTTTTAAAATTTGATGTTGTGAAGTATTATGTAGGATTGGGCGACGCACCGACTCACCGTTTGCGGTGCGGTGCGGTGCGGTGCGGTGTGGTGCGGCGTGAAGGGCGCTGGGCGTTCACTCTGGTGTGACGTGACATGGTGAGGGAAATTTCTTAGCTTAGTCAACCCTTGTACTAAGAAATCAAACACAAAAGATCCTTAATTACTTTGATCTTTACTAAAAAAGAATCGTTTATCACACGCTTTCGCCCACAGGTCTTACTGTTCCCTTTTTCTTTTGAGAATTAGGGAGTTTTGGTTTGGTAATTGTCATCGAAATTTGAGTTCACTAGTTGAGGCTAAGCTGATCCTGCACAATGACTTTGCAAAAGGATGAATTTAGGAATGGATTCGGGTATCCGAAGGCTCCAATAAGACTCACTGATCGGAGAAACATGTAAATTCTAAAATTCAATTTAAAGGTTGAGATATCGCACATCTCATGGTTCACAAAATTTTTGTAATAGAAAAGCAATAATTAAATTTTCCCAAATAATGTGGCATATTGTCAATCAGGTTCCTCCTCCTCCTCAGCTCCTCGCTCGCTCCGCTTCGACTGCCTCTCAGGTGTCCTATGCTTGTGACTATGCTGAATGTAACATTTGGATCGCGCGCCGGCAGATAAAGTGAGCAATTGGTGCGCTCGTCTTGGCACGGAGAATTATGAACGCTCGATTAAGGAACGGGTACCTTAGGAGTTATGCGAGTCGGCACTCAGTTGGTTAACAGGGTAGGCGGGTGGTAACTGGTCGGCGGGATGCGCAGGATGCACAGGCCTCCAGCGAGTTGTATGATAGTGGAGTTGTGGCTAGTCCGTGCCTCTCTGTGGGTTTTTGGCCCCTCTCTGATCGCCCTCGGTTCAATCTGTGTGCGTGGCAGCTATAGGTTCTAACGGGATATGGGTCGGTCACGATACTACGGTACTGTATGATGTTAAAGAGGTGTGGGGGACACTAGGCAGGATAAGAGACCCTGACTCGGTAGAGGTGACCTGCCACGTGGTGGTTGGAGGAAGGCAACTGCACATATATATCGCTCCAATCGCGTGAATTTCCAAATTCCGAGAAGAAAATAGGAGAGAGTCGCCATTCTGAATTTAATAACTTCTAATCGGGTATCCGGAGGACACCCGTCAACGGGTTAACGACGTCTCCTCACATGATAGTATTGCTTTAAGTCATATAAGGACAGATCAAATTATGAACCCTCTCAATCTCTGCATTTACCTTAGACCCATCTGGAAGGAACTCTGCATGAGTTCGACATGTCTTTTCCTTCGATCCAGCCAGTAGTGTGACGCGGGCTTTCGGCGCTTGAGGTTTACTGGCGATATATCCTGATTCGCCACCTAATCATCTACTTGGACTTTACTGGTTTTCGCCGAGGGAAAACTATCGTAGGGGGAGACGTTGCAAAAGCTTTGAAACGACAGGTATGCCGGCGTCACTGGCTGGACTACACCAAGCTCCTTCTTGGGTTTCCTCTGACCTCTATTTGCTTAGGATAGGTCATTGTATGTCGTTATAGCTTTCCTTCACTCGCAAGTTCGCTCAACTATGGTGTTGTTGACGGGGTCGACTTTTCTTCCTTCCTTTATTCTCGGTTCCAATCTCTGTGGTGTTCCCTCTCTCACCTCGACAGAGGCTTCTGTCTTATCTCCTACTTTATTTTTACTTTTCAGTTGAATAGATCTTCTCACCTTGGCACTCTATACTCTGATCGCACATGTCGTAAGCACAACTGAACTGGGAAGTCTTTCGAAACCAGATCCATATAAATTTTCTGCCTACCTTCTTTTACTTCTCTGGAATTGCCTCTCGTCTATAATTGCTTTTCCGATTCTATTCTTGCGCTGATCTGGATGAATTTCCGGGTGGGGTCGCTGCAACCTTGTAATTCCTTTAATTCTGTTAAAAACTCACAACTTCTAACAGAATACCTTCCCTCTCGCTAAAACCTTCCCGGACTGTTTGCCTATCTGTAGATAGTCGTCGCGCCTCATGCATATGACCGACGGAGAACCCTAGGATTCAGCAGCGTCTCCAAAACGCGATCTATGCCGAAGGTCCAAAGAGAATGGGCTCAGTCAGCCAAGTACGGGTTCAGACGGATCTTCTACGAAAACGGCCAGCGAGCCGCTACGAACGCCAAGCCGGACCTCGCAGTCCAACGACACAGTCTTTCGACGGTTTCTCAGCGTCGCTACTCTCCTCGTTGACAAATATAAACATCCTTGGAACCTTTTAACATTAACAAAAAAATGTCTTGGAAGACCTCACATCACACATCGGTTTGCTAAGGGCGGCATCCAAAGAAACTGGGAGCTTTGTTTAGACTGCGAGACTTTTTTTCTTCTTCTCAAGTTACTCCAGCCTGTAAAGGGCACTCAAGTCCGCCTTGTAATGGGGTATGCTTCATATCTAGGGGTGCTTCTGGTTTCACCCGGCTTATTATAAGGTCCGAAGTCAAAGGCCAAAAGACTTATAACTGTTCCGTACTTTCCACTCAACTTGCCGCTACCCTCTATCTTTGCACGCGCGCGATGTTGGGTGCTTTCATCTCTTTTCTAATAGGTACCATCAGGATTTCAAGAAGCCAGGCCGATACCCCGCACGACCCGCCACGCTTCCGTGATAGGGGTTTGTGTCAGGGCCCGTGCACGGCGTAAGGCGTGCCGTGGGCGGACTAAGCGGCTCCAAGCGGTTGCCCCGATTTCACTGAGCTACAACCACCTGGCAGTCAGGATCACGGCACACACTGGACTGGCCGGCACAACTCCAGTAGCGCAGCGGCAGATGCTCGAGGGAATTTGTAACTCGCCGTACGTCACCGACCTTTGTGGCACCCGCGCTACACACGGGGGTGCTGCTGTTCTGCGCATAGGTTATGTGTGGGATATCGGTAAACTACCAGGCAGTAGGCCGTGCGGGTGCTGTCCTTCTTTCCTAGCCATAGTTTGCTCTGTTCTGTGGAATTCTTACTCTTCGCTCTTCTGTGTTTCCTGTCGTGCTGAATTTAATCTCCCTCTCTTCAAGAGCTTGCGTCTGGCTGTGACTCATCTGCGTTAAATTTGCATTACGCTTGGTGAGCTTCTGAAGACGTGTAACACCACCCGTATCCTTGAACATCAGGGCTCTGCCCCGTGAGTGGTGGTTGAACATATAAAAAAAAAAAAGAAAGATGGCAAAATAAAAAGAGAAGGGAAAGAAACAAAATCATGAAATGGGAAAAAGGGGGGCTGGGGTGAAAGTTCCTATCCAGAATTTCACTTTCGCTTTTGATGGATGCCGTTTATGAAATGTTGCGTGAAGGCATGAATCTAAATTGCGAAGTTCTTGTTGGCGTCGAATCTAAAACTTGAAAATGTAATGACAAAGAAAGCAAAGAAAATATTATTTTTCTTTATTAGTTTAAAAAAAAATTGAAGAAGCGACTCAAAGTGGATTTATGTGCTACTAACCTTACCTAAACTAATGTGAAAATATATTATATTGTACTATATATATTATATATATTATATATATATATATAGTTATATGTAATTATATATAGTATATATTATATATATTATAGTATATATTAAGTATATTATATATATATATAGTATATATACTATATATATAGTAATAGTTATAATATATATATATTAGGGTGGTATATATAATAATATATATATATATATATATATATATATATTATATATATATATATATATATATATATATTAATAATATATTATAGTAATATTATATCTATATATATATATTATATATATATTTCTGTTAAAGAGGCCTCTTTCATGACAAAAAGAAGATAACGAAGAGACCACTCGATAGGCAAGTCCTATTATGCAGTATCAAAATATTGAAGCATTTAATTTTTAAATAATTTTTAAAATTATTTAGACATTGAGTATTCTACCATGCCTTATTATGCCCAAAATTGATATACCAATATAGTTTATTTAATAGAATTTCCAAGCACGAGCCCCATTTGAGATTTACATTTATCAAAATCTCTTTCAGCATATTCCTAATTGAGAGAAAGCTTATTAGACTTCATTTTTCGCTCGTTGGATTTTTGGATTGCTAAATATGTTTAGAAAAACGGCATTTTTCCGATTCACGTTCACAGCTATACCTTCGTTAAATTAGTTTAGGAAGATTTTTTCCACCCCATAATGCTTCAAGTGAATTTTAGATAAAAATCAACAAAAAAAATTTGGTATTTATTTTTCTTTTTTTTTGTTAAATTTTGTTCGGTTAGGATGTTTAGTAGGTTGGGTTGAGCTAAGTTAATTTTGTATAGGTTCTTGCGTTAGTCCAAATTAATACTAGAATTAAGATATAAAACGAATGATATTGCCCCCCTCCCCAGGAAAAGTTTCCAGTTACTCCAAGACAGATTTGTGTATACAAATTTCACAAAGATCACAATTTGAAACATTTACTTAAACCGCGAGAAAAAATATACCTTAAAACCAATTTTTAACAACCATGGGATTGATCGGGGTCGAGGGAGCATTGAATAAACAAACTATTTTACTTACCAACCAATGAAAATTCCAATTTTCTCAATACAATAAATAATAATAAAGAATAACATATATTATATATATATATATATTATAGTGAGTATCGTATATGACGTGGAGTATGAATATTACACCACCTAGCGTCTATAGTATATATATAGTTATAGCATAGGTATATATATATATATAGTATTATGAATGTAGATATATATATATATATAATTTCATATTGTTTAATATATATTTTATAAATTAATTTAATACAGAATACTTTTCGAATATATCCTTTTTCCATTTTTCAGTAAAATTGTAAAATACTGATAAATTCTTTAAGTTAAACATTCTTAACTAAAATAATTAACAAAGATCTTTAAAAAATTGAAAATACTAAAAATTAAAATTAAATTTATTAAAGCTAAAAATTATTTACGACAATAATTTACAGGTACATGTAATTACAGTCCACACTTCTCGAAACTACTCAAAACATAGAAAAAATTTAAAAAACATGGCGGTCTTTTTAGGGACTAATAGTTGGTTCGATTAATTTAAATTATTTGATCAAGCTATATATAAAATGTGCTAAAACTCACACTATTTCTGTAGGAAGATTTGGTTTTATGATAAAGACTGAAAAGATTAACAACTTTTCTTTGTCAAACTGCCCTAAAATTTTAAAATCACTATATCTTTTATATTTACAAGACAAAAGAATGATGTACTCGTATAATACAGGAGTGCTCCTTAGTAGACAACTTCATACCAATTCTATGGCTAACACCCCTGTGACCGTAAATACGGTGACCGTCAATGCGAACTCTTAGCATACGTTCAGTAAAACCGACGTACTTTCCCAAATTACATTTGGGACAATTATATAAATAAACGACATTAGAACGCTTTAACGGCTCAGTGATGTAAAGGATTGTTAAAGGATTCTTAAACAATACTAATATTTAAAAAAGTAAAATGTCTACTCAATTTAGCTCGAATTTTTACACTAAAAATACCAGATCTATTACCAAAAAATGGAAAAGAAACGTAAAAGTCACATTTTGGGGAGCAAGTCACGGGGCAACGCAGAGAAAAAATATTAAACAGATAATCCTTATGTGCTTTATAAAATACATGAACAGGGGGTAGTTATTATCTTAAAAGTACTCTTTTAAAAAGTCCATTTCGATGTGAAATAAGTTCCAATTTGAAAAAATTTTAAAATCTCTGTTAATTGAAGTTTTACAAGAATTTACTCTAAAATTACTGCTACAATAACTAAAATAATTCAAACCTTGTCCTGAATAGATTTTCTTCTTAAAAACCCTGAGTTGTAAAAACCGAGCAACATCTATCAATTACAACACCAATATATGACAGATTAATTCTTGCTTTCGTTTACATTGTAAATTTTGTCATTATGGAAATTATTAATAAAATCTAAAAACATCCTTGCATGTTCAATTTCCTTAAAAATAACAAAATTATCGTCAACATATTGGCGATAAAGTACAGACTTGAAATGAGAATTGGACATTCATCTAAAAATTTCTCTTCCAACTAACACAAATATATTCATCTACTTTTGCACATCCACATATTTCTCTTATACAACTTTCATTTGCGTACAGATTTGCTCAGTTTCAAGTTCACATTCAACTGATTTGTTTGAAAGCGCTCTTCAATATTTATCCTTACCTTGATCACTTATCTTCCGACTCTTAATTCTTCCCACTTCCATCCTTATCACCTTCCTCTCCATCTAAGCCCCACTAACTTAATCTTACATAAAACAACATAATTATCCCATCCCTAACCCTCTCACTGATTTAACATTTAACACATCCTTCAACATCTTCTTCACCAACACAAAATCAGTCATACTTTTCACTTCGATACCAACCCTACCTACACCAACTCTAGTATACTTATAAATTCTCATGTGGTTAAAGAAAGTATTATTTACACACATACCTCTCTCCTCACAGAAATCAATTACCTTCCTATCAGTCTCATTTTCTCCCGACACCCAAAATACATGTTATACCAACTTCTTTATCACTCTCAATCAACAACCATTTAGGTCACCCAAAACAATCACTCTGAAACTCCTACTCACCTCATCCAAAACAACACTCAGAATATACATACAAACATTTATATATATATATATATATATATATATATATAGTAAGAGTAGTAAGTGGTATATTACAGCATATAGCAGTAAGTATATATATATAGCAGCAGCAGCAATTAAGATAGTATATATATATATATATATATATATATATGTATTTATATATATATATATATATATATATATATATACATATATATATATATATATATATATATATATATATATATATATATATATATATTATTATTATATATATATATTTATATGAGTATATATAGCAGAGAAAATGTGATATAAGAAGAATATATTGTATATATATATATATATATTATATATATATATGTTATATATTATATATATATATATATATATATATATATATATATGTTATTATATATAAATATATATATAGTGAATAGTATATATAAAATAAGTAGAAAAAAAGATATATATATAGTTATTGGTTATTACATATATTATATATATATATATATATATATATATATATATATATATATATATATATATATTTGACACTATTAGGTGTAGGTTAGTAGCAGTATTCATACCTTAATTTTTTTTTTTTTAAACCAAAAGAAAAAAAAAATTTTCTCGCTTGCTTTTCATTCATTTTCAGAGCTCTAGATTCACGCACAAACTCTCGCAATTCAATCTGCCTTTCGCGCAACATTTCAAAAGGCAACATCAAAAGAAGAAAGGAACTGAAGAACTTTCCCCCTCACCCCTTTTTCCCATTTCATATTTTTTTCTTTTTCTTCTTTTTATTTTTGCATCTGAAATTGACAATCACATTTTTGAAAATGTTATAATTTTTTATTACAAAATTTCTGAACATGAAGTGGATCCCGATTTTAAATTGAATTTAGAATTTAATGTTTTCGATAATGAGTTGTGAATTATTTTGAGTCATTTGAGGTACTTACCAATTTTCATGACTTATTTACAAATTTAAAATGTATTTTAATTGAAAAGACAAGGAATGTGATGCAAATTATTAACGATCTTTTGTGTTTGATTGTTTAGAACTAGGGTTGACCAGGCACAGGATGTTTCCTCACCGTGCTATACCGTACCAGAGCAAACACCAACTCACCGTATTGCACTGTACAGTATATCACTCCATGTGATGGTCAACCCCACATTATAATTTACATATTAAATTTCTTAAACTTCCATTAAAATTATCCCAAGATAATAGTGTGCTGAAAAAAATTCTATTTGAACAGTGACAAAAACAATATTTTCAAAAATAACAAAGAAATTTAATATTTTAAATGCGTCTTTCTGATTCAAAACTATATAAATCCTAATGTCTGCAATTGGCACTAGTCATTAAATAAATAAAAAATGATAAAAGCAATTATTAATAAAAGAGAGTGCCCAAAACTAACTTACTTTTTGCTCCCCCCCCCCACAAAAAAAGAGAAATTCTCTTTGAAACATGGAAACGATCACTGCTATATTAAGAGAAAATGTATTTATTTATAAATTTTGAAACTAGCAATCTTCAATACGTTACTTAACACAAAGAGAGAAAAAATAAATTGAAATTCGAAGAAAGTAAAATAAATGTTTTCGAATTGTTTCGTTACAAAAGATTTCATGGTTCCTAAGTAATATATATATATATATATATATATATATATATATATATATATATATATATATATAAATATATATATATATATTGAGTTATTATGTTGTTATATGTTAAGTATGTTATATAAATATATATATATAAGTATATATAGTACATGTTACATATATATATATAAGTTAAGGTTATATATATATGAGCAGCAGCTATGGGCTAGCATAGTTATGTTACAGGCACATATAGTTGCTATTGTTATTACATATACATACATGTGTTGTTATATATAGCTGTGTTTAAGTGTTGTTAAGGTTATATATATATATATATACATATATATATATTATATATTAATAGCAGCATATATATATATATATATAAACAAGGTTCTATATAATATGGCAGTTATATATATTTATATATATGTTATTTATATAAATATATATATATATATATATATATATATATATATATATATATATATATATATATATATATATATATATATATATATATATATATATATATATATATATATATATATTTAATATATTAGTTTAGGGTTAGTACCACAAATTCACTTTTAACCCTATCTTCACTTCATTCATTATCAGTAAGCGAAAAACTTAAGCTGAATTTGTTTTCTCAATAGCCAATCAAAAAAAAAGTATTTCCCCTCCTGCTTACATTTATTTCTAGGGTTTTAGATCCAAGCACAAACGCGCAACATTTCAAAAGGCAACGTCCATAGAATGAAATGGAGAACTTTTTTTTCTCTTTCGGCCTTCTTCTTCTTCTTCTTCTTCTTCTTCTTCTTCTTCTTCTTCTTCTTCTTCTTCTTCTTCTTCTTCTTCTTCTTCTTCTTCTTCTTCTTCTTAGAAGAAATACATCATGCTTAACTAATTTACTTGAATTTTTTAATGTGGTTATTAACGATGTAGATAATTACAAATCTTTTGATGTCGTTTATTTAGATTTTCAAAAGGCATTCGATACCTTGCCTCATCAAAGATTATTGGAAAAGTTAAGAGCCCCCGGTATTCGAGGAAGGCTTTTAAATTGGGTTAAAGATTGGTTATTGGACCGACGATAACGAGTTGTTGTCAATGGTGAGTGCTCAGAATGGGCTGATGTTATTAGTGGTGTACCCCAAGGATCTGTTCTGGGTCCAATACTGTTTATAATATATGTAAATGACATAGATGATGATATTTGAAACAATATCTCGAAATTTGCTGACGACACGAAATTTGGAAATCGCATAAATTGTGAAAATGATTATCAATCACTCTAGAGCGATTTGAATAAGATTGTAAATTGGTCAAAAACGTGGCAAATGAAATTTAATACCGATAAAGGTAAGATTATACATTTTGGAAGCAGGAACAATAAATATGACAAAAATAGATTATCCAGCCACTTACGTTATCAGTGAGGAAAAGGATTTAAGGCGTTAATTAATAAGGATTTAAGTTTTGCGAAACAATGCTGAAGCTGTTAAGTAAGGCCGTATTGGAGGTGGCTATATTGCCAGAAACTTGAAATAGTAAAAATCCAAGTATTGAAGTTCTCTCAACATTGTAAGCTGGGACCCTGTCTATGAATTATGTGTGCAGTTTTGAGTTCATACTCAAAAGGATATAAAAACAAAGTAACTCCAAATATAAACCAAATCACGCAGACTGTAGCTCAGAGGTGCAGCTCATATTGACCCCAGTAACGACTAAACGAATTAGATATATATTCATTAGAACAGGAAGATTGAGAGGAAAATTACTAGACAAATCATCTAAAAGTCACTAAATAAATTTTTGAAATATCTGATCGTATCTTCTTCTTCTTAAATATGATTTTAACGATGTAACACAAAGTAATGGGCATAAACTTTGTCATAAACGATTTCAAACCAATATTGCTAAGCATTTATTTCTCACTTACGATGTAATTGAGAAGTGGAATAGCCTCTCTTTTTATGAAATAGTGAACAGCGGAAACATCGACTTATTCAAGAAAAGTTAGATAAACACTTTTTAAGAAAATTGGTTCGTAACCAATCTGTAAATCCGAATCTTACTTTGTTGCACTGTATAATTAGTTGGTAATCCTGATAATGAACCAAAACCGAACTATTGAGATAATTTATAAAGTTAAAGTAAATCTAGTGCAAAGAATATGGGCGTCAGAACTGATTGTAAATTTCATTTGATGTTTGTAACGATTAGAGGAAGCTAGCTCCAACGTTCTAAGTCGGTAGTCTCATTGACTGATCACACTATCATCTTAATTTGTAATAACAGTTTTTTTGATATTCACCGCTTAGAGGTGTCATTTGTCGCGTTCTAAGCCGGCACATCACTTCCATTCACAATTATCATAATATAGATTTAACAGTTTTGATGTTCACCCCATGAAGAGGGTTATTTCTAACGTTATAAGCCGGTGAACCTCATCTTCCTTTAGATTAGCCTTGAGTGAACTGTAAAGTCTTTGCTACTCGGTGTTCTGCAGTCTTCTTCTTCTTCTTCTTCTTCTCTCCTTCCTTCCTCCCTTCCTCTCTCCTTCCTTCCTTCCTCCTCTCCTCCTCCTTCCTCCTCCTCCTCCTCCTCCTCTCCTTCCTCCTCCTCCTTCCTCCTCCTCCTCTCCTCCTCCTCCTCCCTCCTCTCCTTCCTTCTTTCTTTCTTCCTCCTCTCTTCCCCTTCCTCCTCTTCCTTCCCTTCCTCCCTCCTCCTCCTCCTCCTCCCCTTCCCTCTTCCTTCCTTCCTCCTTCCTTCCTTCCTTCCTTCCTTCCTTCCTTCCCTCCTTCCTCCTCCTTTCCTCCTTTTTTCGTTCCTTTTTTTTTTCTTTTTCTTTTTCTTCTCTTCTTTTTCCTTCTTTCTTCTCTTCTTTTTCTTCTTTTTTTCTTTTTCTTTTTCTTTTTCTTCTTCTTCTTTCTTCTTCTTCTTCTTCTTCTTCTTCTTCTTCTTCTTCTTCTTCTTCTTCTTCTTCTTCTTCTTCTTCTTCTTCTTCTTCTTCTTCTTCTTCTTCTTCTTCTTCTTTGTTTGTCCGTTTTTGCATCCGAAATTGAGAATCATATATTTGAATATTTTTCGTCTTTTTTTATTACAAATTTTTTTTTAGCATAAAGTGGATCTCAATTTTAAATTGAATTTACATTTTAATGTTTTCGATAATGGAGAGTGCATTATTTTGAGTCACTTGAGGTACTTAAATATAGACTTATTTTTATTGTTTACTTATAAATGAAAATATAGTTAAAATTTAATTTTTTGTGTTTGCAATCTATAATAAATTTAACAAATTTTCTCACAACTTTCAATAACTATTATTTATCTAAAATTTGTGGTCTAAATAGGAAAATAAAAACCAGGTGTTTCCTACAAATAATAAAGAAAAAATTTAAGAAGTATATGAAGGATGGAACAGTCAAAATATTTTATATTTAATAAGTACTTGAAAATATTTATTTATTCCATCGGATTTAGTGATGTTTTAACAGATGAAGTATTTAGTTGTTTGTGTAAAAATATATATTCTTTGTTATTTTTCTAGTTCTAAAATAAAAAAACAATTTATCTTATTAGTGCAAATATAAGATAAAGAAAATGCCAAATCTTACTTCGTAATTATACGGAAGTTGCTTTAAATGTTGAGTTTGATAAGTATTATAATAAATAAATGGTGAAACTATTGTGCGGAAGATGTAAAATTTAAATCTTTCTCCAAATAAACGCATATAAA
>JABUQX010020304.1:0-17500 GCA_015478945.1 Trachelipus rathkii
TACAGACCTATATTTAACACATATATTTATTAACATTAATTTTTAAATTAAATATTCAATGTACTTAATGTACTTTAATTTATAAATTTTTTAAAATTTGTAATGTAAGAAGATAAAGTCAAAGTTGTCCTGCATATAAAATCATTTTATTTTAACTACCGAGAATTACGAAATGTTACTAAAAACATTAACATTACATACCTAAAGCGATAAATCAGTAAAATCATATAGAGGTGTTTACCTATACACCTAGGTGTGCGGGACGTGTATGTTTGTTTAACTGTTTTACGTGTCTTTATACCTCTTGTTTTTTACCCTGCGTTAACGACTGTTCTGCTCTTACTGTTTAACCTTCTGCTTTATGTTTTTGCTTTCAGCTTTTCTGGCATTAACTTGATGGAATATCATGTATTGACCTTTCTTTTAATGGAACCTTTTTCTAACTTGGTACTGCAGTGGTTTTTATATGACACTGTTTTACTGCCTTTAACTCATATATTATTAACATTACTAACTTGGACTAAAAAAAATAAGGTTTGTTATTACACATAACACCTAAGGGGGATTAGTATGCCTTTGTTTTTCTGCTTTACTGTTTAACTATCTGCTTTATATGCTTTAACTCTCTTTTTTAAAATTTTTACTTTTTGGTACTAACTCCATTTTAGAATCTTTCAAAGCAGATGGCGAAGATCTTTCTTTACTGCTTTTGACATTCGTAGTTTTCTGCTTTAGTCAAACATTGATTAGCATTTAAGTTATCATAAATTTTGACTCAAATAATTCGTCTTTTATTCTATATTATTATTCGTTATTTTAATTTTTTATTCTTTTTAAATTTGTTTTAATTTGGTCTTTATTTTATTCTTTTGTTATTCTTTGTTTTTTTAAGTTTTATTTTTTTACTTTTATTTTTATTTTATTTCGTCTCTAATACTTTTTATGATTACTCAGACTCTTCTTGTTTATTTTATTTTTATTATTTTACTTTTATTATTATTTTTATTGTTTGTTTTAATAACTTTTTATTTTGGATTCGTTTTTTAATTTCTTTTTATTTTATTTCCTTGTTTTCATACTAAAAGTTTGAGGACTACTAGAACCACAAAATATAATAAATGGGCTCATAAACCGGATGCTATATTGTTCATTATTATTTAGAACACACACACATACCCCACACAAACACTTATACACGATTCAATAAGACACTATACACCAATTCACTAATGCCACTTACATTTACCATAGACACTTACATTTTACACTTATTACACCACACAGATTTACTTACACGATTTCTTACACTCACGACCGATTTACTTCACTCAACACAGAGTTACCTTACACACATCACAATCACCAGAGTACTTACACTACACAGATTATTTACCCTGCTACTCATTGATTGTACTTTACACGTGCACACACAGCCTTTACTATACACACATACAGATTTACTTACACTACACAGATTTATCTTTTACACTACATTCAGATTTAACGTACACCTTGGCAACAGATTTACTTACATCCAGCTAGAGATTGTACTTACACACCACAGATTTACTTACACACACAGGATTTACTTACAAGTCACGACACATGATGTTTATTTACACACACACCGTCACACCATGTGCACACCCCTTACAGTACACATCCCCACCACCCACGCACAGTCTGCAATTCTATGTTTTACCACCCACACGCACATTCACTTATCACTAGAGTGATAAGTTTATTGTAAACATTTTATGTTTTAATTAACACGTACATTTTATATTACTCATTCAATATACTAAAATTTATTTAAAAGTTTCTTAACTCTAATGTTCTCAAATCAATTCATTATCTTGGAACAGTTTTTAAAGAAATTATTATTGTTAATTACTTGTTTTGTTTATAAATTTTATAATAACAAGTTTTAAATAACGTTTTATTTTATTATTTTATGAAATTTTATTACAATCTTATTTTAGAGACTACATTAGAGCAATAAATGCAGAAAATGCCAGTAAAGTCCAGCCCTTAGCACCCTCCTTTTGTCCCTCTATACCCAGCTAATGCACGATTTGTGTTCTTTTGTTAACTGCTTTCACTATCTTCCATAATGTAATAAGTATAGAAATAACAAAATAAGTTCTTCTCGCCTAACATAACATGAATTTTGTATTGATATCGGTCTAAGGATTTTTTATTTAAAAATAAACAATTATTCACTTTACATTTATATTATGTTGGCTCAATCAAAAATAGTTTCAAAGTTTTTTAATAATTTGGGATTTCTTTATTATTATCTATGTTCATTGACAATCCAACCCGAGAAAACACAACAACCCGCACTCGTTACCGATACGACACTGACCTCTCTCTGTAACCATGGTTTTACATATACTATTTTAAATGCCCTAAAATTTTAGGATAGATCCGTTTGGTACTCCGGGGCGATTTTAGGCAATCCTAGGTCACAATAAGTTTCAAACATGACCTTTTTTCTGTAATATTGGCAATAACGTACGTTAGCGCTAAATTTTAGGCCTAAAATTTTAGGATAACCTTTTTGTATCCAGGCGGATTCAAGCCTAATACCAGGTCAACAAGTAGTATTTTTCCAGTAAGTACAAGAACTCGAGAATCAATGTCTATTATTCATTTTAAGTTAAATATATTTAACTTGAAACATGCTGGATCGGTAGATCCTTTAAGCAGTAGAAGGAAATGTTTACCTTTCTTGTGATGGACGGAGTAATCCTTATCTCTTATATTGACGCTCTGTATGTGTTATTGTCGATTGAATTATTTATCTCGCTTTTTTTTGGTTATAGGTATCAAAAAGCATGTTTTTTTCATACTTAAAAACCAATGTGTTCGTTTTATTTAATGACGGTATCATACACTGTAAATATTTATAAGAAAGGTAAAAATAATAAATAATAATAATAAAACTTTACTATGATTAATTAGAAATTTAATAATTATTATCTTACAGTAATTTATAGTAGTTATATTTATATCGGCTATAGTATATAATAGTACTTATATATATATATATATAATATATATATATATATATCTCTATTATATTGCTGATTGTATTATTATATACAGGGTAATTTTAGGACTTAAAACACGTTTGTAATATATTTTAATGTTATCTCTTATATATATATAATCTATATATATATAAATATATTATATATATATATATATAATATAGTTATATATATATATATATATCGTACTAATATAATATATATATATTTATAATACTTGTAGATAATGATTAATTAAATTTCTAATTTATATAGTAAAGTTTTTATTATCCTTATTTTTACTCTTAAATAAATATTTACATGTATGTTAAGAGTTTTAACATAAACTGAAACTTGGTTTAAAGGTATGCAAAAACATGCTTTTTCAGTACCTAAACCAAAAAGCCGACAAATAATTCTCGCCCATCAATACGAGTCATATAGAGATTAAGGAGTACTCCGTCACTCACAAGAAAGGTAAACATTTCCTTCTTACTTGCTTAAATGATTGGATTCAGCATGTTTCCAGTTTGAAATATATTTTATAAAATAATAACATTGATTCTCGATCCTTGTCTATACTGGAATTACCTTTGACCGCTGTATAGGCTAAATCCGCCTGTGATCAAAAAGTTTATTCCTATAATTTAGGCCTAAATTTTAGGCCTAAACGAAGTTATTGCACCACATTTTACAGAAAAAGTGAAGTTTGAAAATCAAAACTGAGCTGGTATTCGGCCTAAATCGCCCCGGGGTACAAAACGGATTATCCTAAATCTTAGGCTAAGTAGTTATTCACCCATTTTACAGAAGAGAGGTCAGGTTTCGTTACTGTAACGAGTGCGGTTTGTTGTGTTTTCTCGTTGTTGGATTGTCAATGTCATAGATAAGAATAAAAGAAAATCCAATTATTTAAAAAACTTTGAAATATTTTTCCGTTAACATCGAGCGAATAATATTAATGTAAGTGAATAATTCGTTATTTTAAATAAAAAACTTAGAAATATTTAATAAAATACATGTTATGTTAGCCAAGAAGAACTTATTTTGGTTATTTTTTATACTTATACATCGCTAAAGATGATGTAAATGCAGTAAGTCAAAGAACAAAACGTGGCATAGCTTGGTGTAGAGGTGTGCTAGGGCTTACTTTACTGATTTACTGATTATTGCTTTAAGGTACGTAAATATATGTTTTTAAAATAAAATTTTCATAAAAATTTTACTAAAAGTTATTTTTAAAACTTGTTAGTTATAAAATTTAATAAACAAATATAACATTAATAATAAATTCTTGTTCAAAGATAATGATTGATTTATTATAGAAGTTTTACGATTTTTGTAAATAATTTTAGTTATATTTGGAATGAGTATATAAATGTACGTGTTTAATTAAACATAAAATGGTTTAATAAATTATACGTTATTGTTGTAAGTGAATGTGCGTGTGGTGGGTGTGTAAGTGAGTGTGCGGTGTGTGTGTGGTGTGTAAGTGAGTGTGCGTGTGGTGTGTGTTGTGTGTAGGAAATGTTTACCTACCTGTAAGTAAATCTGTGTGTGTAAGTAATCTGTGTGTGTAAGTAAATCTGTGTGTTGAACTGTAAGTAAAAGCTCTGTTGTGTAGTAAATCTGTGGCTGGTACAGTAAATCTGTATGTGTGTATATGTGTAAATCTGTGTGGAGTGTAAGTATAATCTGTGTGTGTATAGTAAATCTGTGTGTGTAAGTGAGCGTAAGTTTTTCTGTGTGTGAGTGTAAGTAAATCGTGTGAGTGTTAAGTAAATCTGTGTAAGTAAATCTGTGTGTTGTGTATAAGTGTAAATGTAAGTGTCCTATGGTAATGTTAAGTGCCATAGTCAATGTGTGTATAAGTGTCATAGTGGATATGTGTGTAAAGTGTAAGTGTGTGTGTTGTATGTGTTGTGTGTTCTAAATAATATAAGCAATAGGCATGAAGTAAATAACATAGTATAATCATAAAAAAATAAAAATAAAATAATAATAAAAGTAAATTAAAAATAAAATAAAAGAAATAAAATAAAAAGTCTAAAAACAAAATAAAATAATATAAGTAAATATATAAAAATAAATAAAAAAGAATAATAAAGAATAAAAATATAAAAGTTATTAAACAAAATAAATATAATAAAGTAAAATAAATAAAAATAAAAATAAAAAGAATACTAAGAATAAAATAAAAAGTATTAAAACAAATAAAATCATAATAAAAAGTAAAATAATAAAATAATAAAAGAATAACAAGAATAAAATAAAAAGTATTAAAACAAAATAAAGAAAACATAAAATAAATAAAGTTAAAGCAGTTAAAGCAGTAAAGCAGAAAGTCAAAAGCAGTACAGCAGATAGTTAAAGCAGTAAAGCAGTATGAGTTAAAGCAGTAAGCAGATAGTTAAAGCAGTAAACGAGAGTTAAAGCAGTCAGGCAGATAGTTAAAGCAGAAACAGTCAAAACAAAAGCATAAATCCCCGGTGTTAGGTAATAACAGCCTCTATTATTTTACTTGATTTACTGCTTTAAGGTATGTAATGTTTAATTAAATAATATGAGTTAAGCGTAAAGCATATGAGTTAAAACCATAAAGCAGAAAGTTAAAAAATTAAGCAGAAGTTAAAACAGTAGCAGATAATTAAAAGCATATTGCACCCCCTTTTCGACCTAGGTTGAAGTGACCTCACTAGCAGAAAGTTTAAAGCAGTAAAACAAGAGTTAAAGGGGTAAAGACAACTAAAACAAGCATAACTACTCCCCCGCTAGGGTTAGGTATACACCGCTATTGATTTACTGATTACTGGCTTTAAGGTATGTAATGTTAATGTTTTATCAAGGATTTCCGTACAATTGTAGTAGAATTAAATGATTTTAAATATCAGACAGCTTTGGCTTTTTTCTTCTTAAGCATAGCGAGTTCTTAAAAAATTTCATAATTAAAAAGTATTAAGTAAAAAGTATAATAAAAATAATGTTAATAAATATATGTGTTTAATAATGGTTCCTGTAATTCGAGTTACAGTTTTATGTTCACGAAAATGTTTTAATAAAATGTTTAAGTATGAAATAAAGATGAATGTATTAAAGTTATAGTTTGAAAAAGAAAATTCTTGAATGTTTATAGTAGAATAAATAATGAATGAACTCATAATTATTAATTGTTCATTCCCGCAGGAATATTGCGTCTGCGGACTCACGCGGCGGCGGTTACGCGAAATATTGCGCCTGCGGCCGCTCGCGGCGGGCGGGTACGCGGAAAATTGCGCCTGCGGGCGCCATCATATTTTTCGTTCGTGCGGCGGGTCGCACCTGCGGGGCGGGTTCGTGGATCTTCACGCGGAGGGCGCATAGCGCGCCCTGGTGGATAGCTTATGAACTAGGGAAAGCATTAATATTAACCTCTGTTCGTTTAATGTAGGGTAGAGAGAGCATCAAGATGTTTCATCAAGAGAATCATCAATATAGACGGTATCAAAGATGACTTCATCCATGATGAGTCATTCAAAGATGAACCTTCAAGTTGAAGGCATAAGCTTGAGGGGCATAATTGCTGAGGCCATCAAAGTTGAGGCATCAAAGTTGAGGCAATCAATTAGGCATTAAAGTTGAGGCATCAAAATACGAGTGTGTGAGTGTAAGTCTAAGTGTATCTGTGTGATAAGTGTAAATGTAAGTGTATATGGTTTTAATGTAAGTGTCTACTGGTTTAATGTAATGCTATGGCAGTGTAAGTGCTTAAAGTGTTATATAGTTTTATAAGTGTCATAGTGAACTGTGTGTATAAGTGTCATAGTGATTGTGTGTAGGCTTAAGTGGTAGAAAAATACTAACTCATAGTTAGGCAGCATCCTAGCAACTTGTAATTATACACCATTCGATTCCTCATACTTATAACCTAGGGTAGACACCTAATAGTTGGGTCTATTTCGGGCTCAGGGAGGCTTAGAAAAAGCTTGAAAAAGTGGCACTCACTCGCTTGGCACTATGTGGCACTCACTTGGCACTATGTGGCAATCACTGGCACGCATTGGCACTCATTGGCACTCATTAGCACTCATTCGCACTCATTGGCACTCACCTGGTACTCTACCTGGCACTCATAGAATATCTCATAGAAATACTAATAGAACACTTCCTAGCTACTCTACGGGCTGGAAACATCAAAGCAATCAATTTAGCGTGGGTCAAAATTGACCATGGTATATGGCGGTCAAGGCTGAAATATTATGGTCAAACAAGGGTCAAGACATCAAAGTTGTAGGGGCACGTGTAGGCTTGGTATAGGTGTACGCTAGGTGAGGGTGGGTGGAGTCTAGGTGAGGTGTAAGGTGAAGGCTGTTGGGAGCTGGTGTAGGTGTAGGGTAGGCTAGGTGAAGGCTGTGTGAAGGCTGGGTTATCTGCATCACTAGTTAGGTTAGGCTAGGTAGGTTAGGTTAGGTTAGGTGGTTAGGTTAGGTTAGGTTAGGTTTAGGTTAGGTGTAGGCTATATGGAGGCTAGGGGTAGGCTAGGTGTGTGTGTGTGGTGGTGTGTGGGTGCGCGTCGCCCGCGTGTGTGTAAGAATGTTAGCCCGAATAGCAATAACAATTAGGGCTTAAGCCTCTACAGACAGATTCAAAAATTACGACTGGGCCAAAATGACCCATGGAATACAAGGGTAGCCAAAAATTACCGGGGGCCAAAATTTGACCATGGAATGACCAAAGGGTAGCAAAAATTACCGGGGTCAAAATTGAGCCATGGAAGACCAAGGGTACCAAAAATTTAAGAGATAGAGAAAAATGACCTCATGAAGATCAAAGGCTATCCAAAAATTTACCGTGGCTAAAATGACCCATGTCGAAAAATAGGGGCAATACGGTACAAGGTTGCGACGCAACCGTTTTGGCGCAACCCTTCTTCGTAAGCGTTGCAAAAATTAGGGTTGCCGCAAGAAAATTAGGGTTGCCAAAAAAATTAGGGTTCTCAAAAAATTTGGGTTCAGAAAATTGGGTCTCAAAAATTGGGTTCCAAAAATCCGGGTCTCAAATATATCCGGGTTCTCAAAAATTAGGGTTCTAAAATTAGGTGTTTCATAAATTGGACCGTAGAATAGGAAAAGGTTCGCCGAAAAATTTGGGTTCTCAAAAAATGGTCAAGGCCCAAAAAGTAAAGCGTAAGAATTCAGGCGTTGCCCAAAAGGTCAAAGGTCAAAAGAGGTCGCGGTCCTAACAAAAAGGTGAACAAGGTGGCGTCAATTTTGGGCGAGCTATATCCCTGTCTCTACTACTTAGTCCTAACCTCAACCGTAAGTTCCTGGAGCCGAGAGACCTTGCCGACTCCTGCCATCGGTTGCGGTATCCCTGGAGGTATTCTTTAGTTAAAAAAAAAGGAAATTTAATAGAAAGATCCCTATTTTTTAACGAGTACCATAAAGGTCTATAATAGGCTTCTAATCATATTACTATTAATATTATTAACAATGATTTTTTTTTTTTACCTTTTCCCAACCAAAATTTTTCACATTCTAAAAATGTATTCTTTTCGCTGTAGCTATGAGTTTTTTTTTTTTACATTTTTCCGCACTAAAATTGGACCCATAGAATTGCTTCTTCTTTATCCAAGTACTGTTGAAGTTTTGTAAGAATATGGATTTTGAGATATTTGTGTTTTTAAACTGGAATTTATATATATATTAATATATATATATATATATATATTTATATAAATATATATTTGATATATATATAAATATATAGATAATATATAATATATTATCTAATATATTATATATATTATTATAGATATTTCCCCGAAAGCATCATGCATCAATTTTAAAATAATTAATAATTAATGTAATATAATAATAATATAATAATAATAATAATAATAATACTATAATAATCAAATAAATCTTATATTATTATTATTATATTTATTATTTATATTATTATTATTATATTATATTATTATTATTATTAATTATTATTATATAAGAAGAATAATAAATTATAATATTATTATTATATATATTAATTATTTATTATATATTTATTATTATTATTTGATTATTATTATTAATATAATAATAATAATTAATTCATACTAATAATATTAATAATAATAATATAATTATAATAATAAAATTTTATTATTATTATTATTATATTATATTATATTTTATGATTATTAATATCTTATTATCATTATAAATTGTCATATATTCAAGTTAGAATTTGTAAATTTTTTTGTTGTCGACATGTTTATGTGTGCGTACGTAAGCTACTCGTAATATCAGTGCCTATTTTGTTAAAATGTAATTATTATTATTATCATTGAAATTAATAAAATTTTTGTCATAATTCTTTTTTTTCATGTTATTTAGCACTATAAAGATGAAAATAAAAGTTCATACATAGGGAAAAAATCACGTTCCATTTTCCATTGGGAGTCGAGACGGAGTCGGTTTTTCTAAAATCGACTTGGGAGTGCGGGAGCGTTGTGTTTTAAATGACTCTGGGAGTCGAGTCGGAAGTCGATCTATCTTTTTCTCGACTCCCCATCCCTGAATATATATTATATTATATTAGTATATTCTATACGTTATGATAGTTATATATATATAAGTATAATATAGTATAGTATTATATATATCTAGTATACTAAATATTATATATTATCTGAATAATATATATAGTAATATATATACTTATATATGATATATTTTTATTATTTTCTTTATACATTATTATGTTATATTATTTATATATACTATATTATATATACTATACTTATATTAAATATATTATACTATATTAAATTGTATTATATAGTAATATTATCAGTACCTATTTATAATAATGAAATATATATTATTCTATATTTTAAATATATATACGATATCTAGTTATTATATTAAATCCTATTTCTAATAGATTTAAATAAACTAAAAATTTATTTAATTAAATTTTTAAAACAATAACAATTAAAATAAGATATATAGGTTCATTAGTGGTATCATAATAATAATGTTTATTATAATTATTATATTATATTATATTATTATCTTATATATTATATACGGATATAGAGTATGATATGTTTACTCGTATGTTTGAGATATAAGAGAAAGCTTCTTTCTTTTAAGTTGGTTAATTATTATATTGATATATTAAGGATATTACGATATTAATAATAGTAAATATTCATATTTAAATCCTATGAGTAAATTTTTTTTCTCTCTTTCTGATTGTTTCTGCGTAAGGTATTGTATTATATATGTGATGAAGTTGTATGTTTTTAATAATATATATTAGGCTGTTTTTTTATAACTTATGGTCTCTTCGTCTATTTTATTTTTTCTCTTTCTTGTTATACTTGTACATTTATTTCAGTTTTCCTGCCCTGTCCGGGTGTTGGTTCGTCGTTTCTCGACTCTCTCCTGCTGGACTCTCGTCGTCTTTCTTCGTTACTTGCCTTTTCATCTTCTTGTTGCTCGGTCCTTATCTCTCTCTCCTCTCTCTCTCTTACTCTCTCTGTCTCTCTCTTCATCTTCTCTCTGTCAGTCTTCTCTCTCTTCTCTTCTTACTTCTCTCTCTCTCTCTTCTCTTCTCTCTCTCGGTCGTCTCTTCTTCTCTTTCTCTTCTTTCTCATCTCTCTTCTCTCTTTCTCTCTCTCTTCTCTCTCTCTTCTCTCTCTCTTCTCCCTCTCTCTCTCTCTCGTCTCTGCTTTACTCCTCTCTCTCTCTCTCTTCTCTTTCTCTCTCTCTCTTCTCTCCTCTGCTCTCTCTCTCCTCTCTAAGATTCCCTTTACTAAATCTTTTTTACGCTTATCTCATCGAAATTCTCTTTTTTATTCCTCGGACGTGTAATTTGTCACCATTTAACTCTACCGTACGTAACTTTTTCAGAACCAACAGTAGACATTTAATAATATATAATTATATATGTAATATATATTATATATGATATATATATTATATATTATAATAATATATATATATATATATATATATTATATACATATAATTATTAAATATATAATATATTTAATTATTTTAATTTAAATTTTAGTGTATCGGCAACGCATCTGGTGCGGTGCGGTGCGGGTGCGCAAAATAAAATGTAAATGTTCGGTGCGGTGCGGTGCGCGTGCGAGAATTTTTTAGTTACTTGGTGCGGTGCGGTGCGCGTGCGACCCAGCTTTGGTGGTCGGTGCGGTGCGACAGAAATAACTTTTGTGCGGTGCGGTGCGTCGGTGCGATCGTTTCAGATCCATACTTTTAAAAAAATTTGTATATATATAAAGTATATATATATAGATATATTATTATTTATTTTTTTTATATTTATATAATTATTATATTTATTTATTTATATATAATATCTTATATATATTTATTTTACTATATATTTATTTAAGTATTAGATATTCTATTAGGTACTTTATATCTGAGTAGTATTATATTATATACTTGTCAACTTGTCCTATGGCCTTTAGTGTAAATGTATTATAAGTCTGTAGATATATATATATATATATTATTATAGGGTATATATTTATGAATATGTATAATTTGACTATATTTATATATTTGTTAAAATTTATATATTAAATATATCTATATAATTATATAATATTATATATATATATTATATATAATCTTATATATTATAATATAATATTATATATTCTATTTTCATATCTTATATATTATATATGTTAATTAATAAGGTCCGTAATATAAGAGGAGAAGCGTTCTCTTAATTTTTCTACAATTCTTATGAGTTCTACCTTTCCTTTGTTTGTTCTTTTCAATGTGGTTAATTTTTACTTCTGACGTCATTATGAAAAGGAATTAAAAATGAATTTGAAAACAGAGAAGTGTGGATCTTATATTTAAAACCTAATTTGATTCAAAGTGAAAAAAACAGATGATTCCTGAGTGAAAAAAATCAATTGGATCAAGCATTGTGGAATGGTGTGGCCACTGCACTGATCTGATGTCATTTTCGCGTAGAATCTCTTGCTTTTCTCTCAATTATCTAGTGCCGGAAAAAAAGCATCTCTCTAGTCTCAACACTCTTTCAATCGTCTTGTTACTTTATAATATAATACTCAAAAATTTATCATATATATCTAAATATGGTTTTGATATATAATAAGTTTATATATTATATTTAAAGATATTTTTCAAGATTTTATATTATTATATATATATATTGAGTATATATAATATATATAATTCTTATGATTATAAATAATATATTTATATATATATATACTACATATATCATAGTACTAGAATTAACGAAATTTATACTATCTATATATAATTATCTATATATGAGATTATATATTATATATATATTTATAATATATATATAATATATATTTTGGTAATATTAATATATTATTATGAGGTTACCAGACGTCGCGTATTTTCCGGACAGTCGTTTTTCAAACCACTGTTCACGTCGTTTCTTTTGTCTCCTGTCCCGTTGTTATTTTAATCAATTTTCCGTATTTTAAACAGAGATGAAATGAATATCGAATATTTTTATGCTATTTTACAACTTACGTTGGTTAAACATTGATACATTCTTGCAATTTAGCAGCTGCTAAGCAGCATATAGGCAGGCATGAAATCGCTTATGACTTTATAAAGGCCGAAATACTTGTGCAAAGAGATCATGTTCGAAACATGTAGATGTAGTCTTTGAACTTATGTACGTGAGTGAATTTAGTGGTTATGTTAATGCCTTTGAATGACAGTTAAAAAAATTTCAAGATAATTTATTTGTGATAGATTTAGTCATATTGATTCTCAATTATATATTATATATATATGATATATATATAATATTATATACATAATATAAATATTATAATATATAATTATATTATAATATATTAATATATATATATATATATATATAGTATATTATATATATAATTATTATTATATATATATTTAGTATATATATATATATTTTATATTATAATATAGTATTGCGGCACCAGGATGTTTTGTAGTTCAGTGTGGTGCACTCCACATGAAGATGAGTTTATTGAACACCCTGAAAATGTAGATTGTAGTCCTTTGTTTTATGTACGTGAACTTAATGCGGAAGGGCGGAAACGATGTCAAAAAAAATAACTAGTCTTCTTTTGATCGCTTCTGTGTGACAACAATGTTTATTTTGTGTGATTTTAAAACGTTATTATCTTATATATAGTATATATTACTATATATATATATATTATTTATATTATATATTTATATTATATATATAATTTATATAATTATCATAATATTATATATATTATAATTAATTATATTATATATTATATATAATATATATCATAGTATTATATATTATATATAATTGTATATTATGCATATAGACGAGCTCTCCTGGACTTTTAGTATTATTTCAATATATTTATATATATATTGATTTTTTTTTTTGTGGATTAGTAACAAGTCTAAGTACAGGTAATGTATAATTTATCTGAGGAGAAATGCTATTGTTAAAATATTCATGATACGTTACCAAGTCGTATCAATCCATTTTTACTGAACTTGCTATGTTTTCATAAGTCATAACTAAAATAGGGATTAATTAAAGATACGTTACAAATCGTTCGACATAAAATTGTCGGAAGAAGATGATCAAATTTTATTTTTTTATGAATTTTAATTAGTCAAACGTAGATGTGACGTCCCATTTATTTGGACTTTTCTTAATTTTTTAATTGTTATATTTTTTAACCACGAATTTACACTCCTGACCCCGTGAGTACTGGAATTATATACAAATTTATTTATCAATGCTTTACAATTTTTCTTATTTTACAGAATTTTATTTTTATAATAAAAAATATATATTTATGCAGTACTCACGAGGTATGAAATACATTCTGCCATACTATATATATAATAAGGTATAAATATATATCTATTATATATATATATAGATATATATATATATTATATCTATATATATATATATATAATACTTATATATATATATATATATATAAATATCAAATTTATATATATATATATATTATATATATATATTATATATATATATAATATTATATATAGATATATATATATTATATTATGCAAATGCCTGACAGAAATGGGTATTCTCTATGAGGGATTCGCCCGTACCTTACCCCTTACCCGTACAGTTGAGGAAATAACATTTTATGTATACTGCAAATATTTTAAAAATTTCATAATTTTACAAAAAATTATTTTTATACCCTAAAAATAAATTCTCGTAGCACTACGGGTCGGGAGCGTCTTATTCCACTGAAATTCACATTATATATTATATTATACTATATCATATTATAATATATATATAAATATTATATATATATATTATATATATACTATTATAATATATCTATATATTATATATATATAAATATATATATACTATATCATTATATTCAAAGCTAATTTTATTAATTTTGTAAGGCTGTTGAGAATTTAAATTAATTGTAAATAATGGCCCCCAAAGGGCAAGAGGAAATGTGCTTTCAATAAGGCCTTGAGAAAGAATACCATTATATGAAAAAGACATTACGGAATCACTGTGTTTCGTTGCACATATGTTCTCCAGCTTTATATCAATCCTGGAGGAAGAACAGATATTACACCAACATTTAAATACTGAAAAACTAAAACCTGCTTTGCGTGCCAGTGCATCAAGTTCAACACTCACAACGTTTTTCAGGAAATGACATTTTTGGTGACAAAGAACGTAAATTAGCCGCGGCTGAAGGAGCATTTGCCTATCACTTAGTGCAACATAATCAATCTTTCAAATCTATGGATTGCTCTTTAAAATTAATCAAGACTTGTTTTGACCCTAAGTTTACATGTGCCCGTACAAAAGCGGAGGCAATTGTATTAAATGTCTTTACTCCAATAGCTATATCGGAACTGCAGACTGATATTCGAGAAGACAATTTTATTTCGATTATGACCGACGCCTCAAATCACAAGGACATAAAAATATTCCCAGTGCTTGTTAGATATTTCCACCTGTTAAAGGGATTCAAATGAAACTTTTAGAAGTAAAATCATTGCTCTCGGGAAACATCTAACAAATCTCTCATTTTTTAAATTGAATGCTTAATAAAATATGAATGCAAAGAAAAAACATAGCTCTCTGCGCCGATATACTAATTGCAATTTTGGGGGTATAACTAGAAAAGGCGTTAAAATGTTTTTACAAAACTCAAGGAGGACTTGGGACATGGTTTAGTTGGACTAATGTTCTGCTCATATCATTCACAACACTATTCAGACAGCTGCTGATGCTCTCGAAAATATATTGAAGGCATCGTTTCAAAATATATTCTATTTCTAATATAGGCCCCTGTATAGAGTTTGAAAAACTTAAAGAATTTGTTAGAAAAATGAAAATTTGTATACAAGCAAATATTAGGATATAGCAAAACCAGATGGCTTGCTCTATTCCCTGCGGTTGAACGTCTTACTGCAATATACGTTCTCTTCCGAATAACCTGCTGAGTCTCCAGAAAAATGCACTTTTGTTCTAAAATCATTTTTTTAAAATCTTTAACCAAAGCTGGCTTACTTATCCACATCCAAGCGTCCACTTTTCACATGACTATTGAAAAGATTGAAGGGGATACAATTACAATTTTCGAAGTAATGTCAGCATTAAATGATTTACAAAATAATATGGCCTCTAAGAGCGAAGACTGCTTTATTCCAATAGCTGTAACAACGATTCTTCAAAAATTGGTAAGAGAAGGCCTGGAATCAGAAGTTGCAAAATTTAAAGTATGTTCATACATTCTACAAAACTGCCTTTGATTATTTATCTAAATGGATCAATCCACTTAAAACCTTAAAAAAATATACTTGGTAACACTAAAGAGAATAGCGTGCTGGGAGGAAGTAGCAGAAATCTTAAGTTTATTCTCGACCATCCCTACGTTTACAACTAGACGGATGCAACTTTATGAGAGTATGTGTTCGGTTAAATCTTAGGCGGACCAGACCTGAGATAGACTTCAAGAGAGAGAGGACGAGATTGGAGGTGTGTGTATATCATTGTCGCACTATATCTAAATAACATGTGCGTAGTAGGTTACAATAAAAAAAAGATCCTGAACATAGTGGTTGAATTTGACACAAGAACTAATGCTCCAACAGAGAGAGTATTTTCTGCTATGAACTTGATTTGGACAGTGATAATACTCAACTGTCTGTGAAACTGAAAGCAGTGTTTAAAAAGAGAGATAATATATGATACTGTGTTCTCCGATATTTTAGAATGATGTGGTATATCGACTAACCTTATATATAAGTACATCATGCTGAAAATATTTGTGATACTTCATTGCCCTTAATAAGCGGTCTGGCTACGTGGTGTTGAGCTGCCAGTAGTAAGGCGTGAAGTAAATATATATACTAATAGTATATATATATATATATATATATAATATCTATATATACCTATATAAACTAGTATATATATAATATATATATATATATTATATATTATATTATATAATATATAAATATATATATATATATTAATATATGCGCGAGTGAGTGCGTCCCGTATTTAAGATCATGAGAGAGAGATATATATATATACTAATATATATAGTACTATATATATATAAATAATATATAAATATAATATATATAGTTATATAATATATTCATCTATATAATAATATAATAAATAAATATATATATAGTATTATATATTATATATAGTGATGACAATACGTTTACTTAACGCCCACGCGGAACGGGACGTCAGATTTCAAAAACAATTTCACAGGTAGAACCTATGATAGCGTAAATAATTTTGCTAGGCGCGGAAATGACTTTTTTTTGTTAGGTTAGTTAGGTTAGGGTAGTTATGCTAGGTAGGTTAGGTTAGATTTGGGTTAGGTTATGGGTTTAGCTTCAGTTCCACACAAACCTTGGAAAATTTGGTTGTTTTTTAAATTAATTAAGAATATTAATTCAATCTGTTTAATCTTATTTCCTAATCATAGAGAAACGTAGCCGTACCATAAAAGTAGTATATAATAATGGAATTGTAAGTTACGCAAGTAAAGAAGAGTTCGTAAATAATAATGATAATAATAAAGAATATTACTACTTTACCAAAAATTATCTGTTTTATACAAAGGTTTTGTTTGGATACTAAAGAGCATTTAAGTATTTCGTATTAACCTGCTCGGCCTGTTAAATACGGTTTTACCATATATATATAATATAAAGTTATAAACCTATATGTTATAAATATAATATAGTATTATAATATATTATATATATAATAAATATATATTATATATATAGTATATATATATATAGTATAATAAATATATATATATATTATAAGTACTTATATATAAATAATATATATTATATATAATTATATATATATATATATAAATATAT